>CM031242.1:682459223-682594412 GCA_018340775.1 Taxus wallichiana var. yunnanensis | reverse complement strand
TAAAAAAAGAAAAAAGACAGCTTCGCCATGTTATCTTATATAAGAAAAGGTAAGTAACAACAAAAACAATAAGCAAAACAAATGTAACAACAATAGAGAAAACCAAGTATATATATACAAAACAAACAAAAGGGACCAGAAAAAGGTATAAGAAGAAAAAAATATGGCACAAAAAAATAAAAGAGTGGTGGAAAAAGTTGACTGACACCACAAGATCCCGGAGTGGGTCAATCTAAGAAGAGTATTTATATGGCATTGATTTGCAGGGTTTCTGCAATGTTTGGGCATGATTGGTCTGCAGAGAGATGGTAAGTGTACAAGGTTTAGCTCGGAGGCGTGTCGACATATACGGCTATTTTTTACTTAAACGTTATTTTCAAGCAAGGCGCTTCGCGTCGATGATGAGGCTGCGTATGATGTGGCATCGTAAACATAACCACTGTGGAAAAATGTGTGGAGGATCTGAAAACAAATCTTTCATGATGACAATTTGTTTAGGCCGGGATAAAAGTGGACGTAGATACGCGCTGAGTGGCGTGTGCTGGTATGCCCCCGAATTTCAGGTGAGAAATGAAGCGTGAGGGTTGCTTTGGAAGAAAACGCAGGAGGTGTGATATATTGATGCGGGGGTAGAGAGGGATGGGGTCCCAGTATGGAAAGTGGTAGTAAAATGACGATGATTGGTTTTGATTGTGATAGGGGCACGGATTGAGTTTGTCTCTAGGTGGTGGAGCGGATTTATTTTTGATAGATCGAGTCGTGCTTAGGCGGGCATTAGACTAGGCATTGGTGAGGTCCCGAGCCGCATGGAAGATCCTGGTTAAGTTGATAGAAGTGGACGGGGCATCTTGCGTAGAGGCAGGGGGGTGAAGGTGAGAACAGGGGCATTTTAAGCTTCATGAAAGCACTCTCCTGTATATGGTGGAGACATCGTGGATCATCCATTTGCATTTGAGTAGAAAAAGGATTACTCGAAACCATCCTAAGATAGTGCCCCGTCTATCTTCTCGTGGGAATGACAAAATTCAGTGCTGATTTGCCTTAATTTTGTACGGAAGAAAGGTGGGTGTAATTCTAAATACTCACCTGCGGAAAGGTGATACAGAGGTAGAGTGTAAAGATGAGGCACTGTGTATCAATAGATGTTAAGAAGGTCAGCGAACCGTGCCGTTGAAAAGATTTGGAGCAGTATGAGGAGGACTACGTAGGAGGCGTGTTCGAGGGATCTCATCACGTTTAAAGAATGTGGTGATGTTAGTGTAAAAGAGATTTCTCCTATGCCAAGGATGTCAAAAGAGTGCAGCGAGCCTTCCTCATGTAGCAAAGTGGTAGAAGGGGGACGCCATTGAGAAATAGATAAATTAGATAAGATCCGCTCACACCTCTTGTAAAGGATGTGGTGTGTAAGAAGACTCGTCCAAGCGATGAGAAGAGAGAAATCCAAAGGCGCTTAACTCTTCTATGAAGTGAGTAAAGGAATGATTTCACTTTGGCTTGATGGTGAAGTAGAGGAGGTTCAACTCCATAAAGTTGTTGGTGGAGAGGTTTGATTTAAAATTTTTTCAATAGAGGCTTTTACGAGAATCGAAGATCTTCATGGATCTCATGAACACTCTCCTGGCTAAGATATCTTGGTTCACGTTATCGCTGGACGCCCAGTGATTCGGAAATGGCTTGTTGAAAATTTTCAGATTTAGTTAAGACGGGCGTTAGGATTATAAAGGGTTATATCCCCTATTCGCTGAACCATTTCCTCTGCACTTTTCATGTTTTTTTCAACATCTTGCAGCATTTTCATGACTATGTCCTTCGACGCGGTGAAAGCATACAAAAGTCATTTTCTTCACTGTGGAAGGTATCACATGGGTGGAGTCAAACCCGTGAGTGAGGTTTAACAGGGGCAAGGTGATAGCCCTAACTTTGAGCAATTTCTCCGGTGATGATGCTATAAGTTTCTCCCAAGGGAGTGTAATTGCAGGGCCTCGGCTCATACTCTATAAGTGGTTTCATGAGTATGGACGCAGTTTGAGATTTGACCATTACGCTGTGGACAGCTCCCTTGACTTTGTAGAAGAAGTGGACGCGTGAGGAGTGGTGTGTTTGGCTTGTTGGTAGAATCAGGAGTGCCTGGGAAATTGGGGTTTTTGTTACGCGAACCGCACCTCTCTCTCTTCTAAGGCTCAAATTTTCTAGTTTCCTTGAGCCATGGCAAAGGCCTCATCGAATGTGCGGAAAGTTTGAACCCTGAGGGTAGGGGAGACAGTTTAACGCAGCCGCGTAAATAGTTCGAATGAGTTCCTGTTTGAGGTAAGGCATACGCGTAGAAGTTCGTTGATAAGGTTCCCAGCCAGCCCGTCCAACGAAATCTGTGATAGATCTCATCTTCCAAAATTGTTGGATTTTTTCCTTCTTTCTTCTTGGCATACAGAGGTCTGGGTGAATAGATACTTTCTCGGCAATGTTAATGGAGAAATGATCCAAGTGAAAGACTCAGGTTAGTTGGTTAAAAGAGAAGATTGGGAGTGTCAGGTTAAAGCACTCGTGCACTTCACACTGCAAGGCGGGGCTTCCGATAAGGACATGGGAAAGGTGTGGAGTAACAAGTAGATCATCATCATGGGCTAAATCAACAAGCATGTCTAAATGATCGCAAGTGAAGTGTTGTGGAGGATCCTCTTTCTTACCTAAAACGAGTAAACTTTGGCAACTCCCATTGAGGAGGATATGAATGAAGGGGGACGAGGAAGGTAAGAATGGGCTCACAAACTTGCTCGTATGTCAAGGCGCTAGAACTTCCGGGAAAATGGAAGCCTCAGTTTTGCATTTTGTCCATCATTTGTTTGATGAAATGCACGCGGTTGGATGAGATGATGGTGCTACAGAATAAAGGATGTCCCATATAAGGTGTTGAGGTTACTTTGATACGTGTATGGGAATGAAAAGGTAGCGAGCTTGAGAAGGAAAGCTCGTGTGAATAGGTGGCGCAAGAGAGTAAGTCATGAATGGAGTGGTGAAAAGAGAGATGAGATAGGGCAATGGTGGTAACGATACGTGGGGTCCAAGGTTAACCAAAGGAAAGCTAATCGGGTCGTAGTGAACCTCAAGGCATCGGATTGGGAGACGGGGCTAGAGATGTAGGAAGTAAGGCATTGTTATCGAGGTAGTGGGAGCTAAATGAGCAGCTATACTAATAGGCATGCCAATAAGGAGTGACCATCAGCGCATTGGCCTCGGGGCATGAGACAAATAGTATTATGACAGTACACTGGGATTAGCATCAGAGAAATTTGGCAAAGTCCTTGTCTCCTACAGAATTTGGGGGATCTCACTAGTGTCCGTAGGGTTCCTATGAATGTGAAGGGGGTGATTTAGGCAAAGACATGAAGTGAGGCATGTGAAACCATGGCGGCGGTTTGCCTTCCAAGTGATGACAACCATAGACAAGAACACACAGAAAGTTTTAATCTATCAAGAACAAAAACAACCTCGAGAATGATGAATTTGCAAAGTTGCTGGTTTGTCGTTGGTGATGAAGATGCAGAACGATATCGGTTTACTAACCGTGTCAACTGGTCACAAGAGAAAATAACGCCGGTCCCTTAACCGATGCCGGTGTCAAAAGTCTAGGATAAGAAGATATAAAAGGCTGCTAATTTGATTTTTAGCAACGTTGAGTATATTTATCAACTTATTGATCACAGAAGACAAAGTATGACAGAGAAAATAGAATTTGGAAACAAGCAAGAGGCACATGCAAATCTAGAAACTAATCCTAGGGTTAATTTTAGTTATCGTGGGCTTATGCCTTTAGACATAAGATGATGTCTAATCCTAAACAAAAGACCTAGGGAAATGTCAAGTTTGTTTTGGCTTATAAGGTTACCTCAATCTAAGGAGGAATACCACGGAAAAGGGGGATGTTTGAGTTGTTGTGTTAATTGTGAAGTGATTCGGTATGTGTTGTGCAGTGAAACTAAGGTTAATTTCCTATCAATACCGTGGATATCACCCCCACGTAGCTACGCTACATTACTTAATCTATGTTCACTAGAATTGAAGAACAAAGCAGAATGCAATGCACGTGTTTTAAACCCAAATCGAAAATTATATTCAATGAAGCAAGAGAGATGACTTTCACTAATGTGAAACTAGGAAAGCAAGACAAATTCTTTACAAAATATATAAATAAAAGCAACAGCAAATATGCTTCCTAAAATGAAAATAAGCAAGAGAAAGAAACCCAAAATGGTCCCATCATAGGCGTTGCCAAAATGTTCTCTCGGAATGTTTCTAGCTTCCGGGAATAGAGTCGTTTCTATCCTTTCATTCCTTTTAGAAATGTAGGATGAGGTTAGGGTTAGGAGGAATACCCTGTTGAATGTCGAGATGGCTGCGCACACGTAGAGAAAGATCAGCCGGTGATCGCGGAGAACTCCTTTTGTCTTGGAAGGACTACCTGCAAATAAGAACACAAGACCACAAGATTTTGATTAAACAATAAATGAGGAAACTGCCTGGGCCCAGAAATATAAAACTTCCTTTCGAAGGTGGTCTGCCTCTCATAATATGAATTAACACAAAAGACGCAAAATATCAATTAAATTATTTCGTTAAACCGGGTAGGGAAAGGCTGGTTTTCTCGGTTTTGATCGTAGGAACCATGTGCGGTGCATCGATAACCGATGCCAAGTATCGATAACTCGATACCGTGGGGTTCTACGATCTTCTTGGTAGCTATGGTGTTTGTAATGGCTGGTTTTTGGATGGTATTAGGAAATGGGATGATTAGAAGCAAAAGAATGACAGTGTTAGATGCAATGGCACATCGGGTAAGTAGGGATTCAAAACGGATTTAGAGCACCGAGATTCAAGAAGCATAAGAAATGTTATAACAAAGGACATGCAAGGTGTGACTTACTGGGTTTTGACCAAGATGCAAGTTGATCTCCTTGGTTGTAAACACTTCCGGGTTTCTTTACTCGTCTCGCCTCTGCACAAGTGAAGATCCTGACTTTGCTCCTCACTCGCAATGCCTCTCTGCTGATCCAGAAATCCTTTTACCGATCTCCAAAATGAAATTCCGATCCGTTGTTTTGGTTTGGGGAGCCCATTAACAGGGAACCGATGGCGGTTACGTGAACCGATGGCGGTCGAGTAGAACCGCATCGCAGTAAGGAAAAAGTAGGCTATTTTTAGTAAAATAGCCCGCCTTTCCGCTTTTTTCGAGAGATCAGCCATGGCTTGGTCAAGTGGCTAGAAGGTCGGCTTTTGGGTGCGAGTAAGGAGGCATTAGTTATGGATGTGAGTCTAGACCAAGTCACAAAGTCTTAATTAGGTTAGTTTAGGTTAGGGCTAGGTCATGATGAGGTGGCAAAGTGAGGTGGCGGGTAAGGTGATGTGGATTTATCAATTACAAGGTAATTAATAAATAATTGTGTAAGGTTTAGGTAATGAGGTTAGATTGCGAGATGAGATGTGGGTCACAAGGGGTCGTAAGACACAAATTTGGTGTCTACACAACTAACCAAATAGCTGTCAACACAAACTCCAAGGATCGATATAACTCATCTTTTTCAAACCAAGGAGTTAGATCAACTCGCTCAAAACAACAAACAAAGCCTTTCAGCTCGAATAATATGACGCTCACCGGAGAATCTAGTTCATCTCCTCGGATATGCTGCTTAGACCACAAATTAGTAGACAATCAGACCCATACCTGGTTTTAGATGATGAACAGTCAATACGTTATCCCAGGAATGAACAACGCTCTCAGAGTATGTACCCACCTATAGGGAGTTTATAAACACAACCCGAGGCCTCTTTTCAAGAAAATACCTCCATACCACTACATATAGGAAATGCCCTCGTGAAAACTTGGAAGGAAAATGATCAGTTCATAACGGGATATCAGATGCCTATACAACACCAAGGTATACAACAAATGCCACTAAGGAAAAGCACCATGACTTCACCAAATGAAGTCATTTCAACGTTAGTAGAAAAAGTGAGAGGGTTAGAACTTGCTCAAGCAAGTCAAAATTCTCAATTCATGCAAGCAGGAAGTTCCAATCCCCCACACCATCCTAGCCAAGTAGATCCGCTCACGTGAATAGGCACGTTAGGCATGCCTCCTCAGTATTCACAACAAATGCCAACTAGACCCACCATCTCTAACACCATTCCTCCGGTCTAGTACAAAACAATCCATTCCTGGACAATACCCCGTCATACTTAAACATGTACTCCAAATCACCACAAGGGGATATGTTCTCCTCTCCTGGCATGTTTTCTCAAACACAGGTGCTTCCTTATGCCCCTACCAATGTATACGCTACACCATATCAACAACCTACTCCACCACCACTCCCTCAACAAGCACCATCAATGATCGAAACCTATGCGATAGGGACTTATTCAGAATATTTGAAAGAGCCCTTATACTTCACCATACGAAGCATCATGCTTCTAAGACCCCTTCCTGATTTACCCAAGTACAAAGGTGAGGGAGATCCGAATGCACATATCAAGGCTTACGCTACAGCCATACAAGAACTACTCCCTTGGGATGGGGTTGTTGCTAAAATATTCCCCAAAACTTTGGAAGGCATCGCTCTCGATTGGTATTATAGAATACCTGAGGCTTCCATCCATTCATTTAAACAACTCATTTCAGAGTTCATTAAGGCATTTGACATGAACAAACTGTTAAGAACAGGAATCAGGGAGTTCTTGCACATTAAGCAGGAACATAATGAATCTGTCGCTCATTTCATCCAGAGATGGCGTACAGTTCTTTATTCTTCAGCCAGTGCTCCAAATATGGACCAAATGGAACTATGTGATTTATTCCTTCATTCTCTCAGCAGAGAAGTGAAGGAAGAAGTCCAGAAGTTCCCACTAAGAACTTACGATGAAGTACTTGAGAGCGCTCTTCGAATAGATCAAGCAGCGATAGATAGTGGTCGTAAGACATATGGAACAAATGGGAAATTAATCACTCCCAATCAAAACACTATGACCTATCCTAATGCTGGGAATACCGATCAAGGACCCAAGATCCTTAATGAAAACCATGGGGTTACAATAGATGGAGTCACTGATCAAGTCAAAGGACCAAATGTTGTGAACACCCCGGCACCTACTAACAATCAATGCAATAATAACTTCACTCCAGTGATCAATACGGTGGATTCTAATCATCCTCCATAGCAGAAAATCTAGTCACAAGGCCTTGCTCGGGGCCCAGATGGATATCAAAACCAAAGCCAAAGGCCACAACCTTGAAATTTCAACTATAACAACCAACAGCCCAATCAGAACTTTGGGCCACAACAGGATTCAAACCGATGACCACGGAACTATAATCCCAATCTATATTGTGGTTTCCACAAAATCAGGGGTCATGATACTAGGACTTGCCATGACTGCAAAAAATTCTTACGTCTACTAGAATAGCAAAAACAACTCTTTATAGATATGTTTCTTGAAAATCCTACACTGCCACTTGGTATGGGATCAGTTTCCACTCAAAATGCACCACTCAAGATCTTCAATGATCCTCTCCCAAATCATTCTAACAATAACAGGTTAGATCCAAATGGGAAAAACAAAGGTATCATAATAAGAAATAACAATCAAGACGCCTCAACTCCTGACAACTCTCAGATTGCTCCTAACCTAGGTTCAAATGGTAATACAAAAATCTTGGGATTAGTTGAGCTAGAGGTTGAGTGTGAAATTAATGCAACAACTCGGACAAAGGAGTATGTTTCACAACCCCTACCCAATATTTTCTCCACACAAGATGAAGTTCCTACAATTGCTAAACCGGTAGGATCCTATGATTTGATATCGGATTTGAACAAGACCTTTTCTCATATTTCATTCTTAGATTTGTTGAAAAATTCACCCCAAGGCATTGCTTTGCCGCTCAATGACCATTAGGTCTTCGTCATCTAATCAACTTTACGCCACCGCCGAAACACAAGTGAACCATGTAGACTTTGATATCCACCTCCGGGGTAGCTAGATAGGGATACCGAGTTTATATTTGACATAAACAAAATGCCAATAGATGTTTAAATTACATGTAGAGGTGATCCGGCTTTGCATTTACAGGTGTGGGTTTACAAAAATTACGTTAAACGTGCAATGGTGGATGATGGGGCAGCAATTAACATTGTCCCCTTCTTTCCTTCAAAAGCTAGGATATGGAGAAACAAACTATTCTTCAACACGAAACACACTAAGGGGATATGATAGTCTCAAGGCAACTTCACTCGGGACCATAATATTACCTGGTCACCTTAGGACCCAAAACAATCCTAACTGAGTTTTATATTATAGATCGGGAAACTAACTATAATATGATCCTTGGTCGACCATGGATACACCGCATGAAGGCAATTCCTTCTACGCTATTTCAAGAAGTAAGGTTTTTACACCTAGGAAAGGTCTTCATCGCTAAAGGGGATCCTAAACCCTTTGATATACACTTAGAAAACCTCAAGAAAAAGAAAGGATTCCATACAGAGCATGAACTTCCCATGAATCAATTAAACAAACTGCCTCTAACAAAAGAGTTAGTCCTGGTCACCCCAAACATTCCAAAGGTTGAATTTGTTGACCCAAAAATATACGAGGTGGCAAAGACAAATAAAGATAAGTCAATTTCTGTGGAAACAGTCTCCACTAAAACCACAACAGGAATTATGAAACTCTTGGAGAATGACGAACCGATCTTTCTCCCATTCAAACCTCAAGGAATGGGTAGTCTTCTCGGTATAGCATCTCTTCCCTCCGATGACCTAAATCTAGATATAAACATGATAGAATTAACAAATGAAGAAGGGCAATTTAAAATTGAAACAATGCCTATCAAAACCATCTCTAGGCACTGCCCTATTCTAAAGTCTAGTTTCGACCCATGCGTGTCTGAAGCTAAGTTTTCCCTATCCATGGGGCAAGACCTCATCATTAACACAATGCTCACTATGAGAGAGAAGGTCGAGCAGCATAGTCATGCTCACCCACATGCCATCTCTCAAAAACATGACAAAGAGGCATGCAAACACCTCTTTCAGAAAAATGTTTTTAATAATGGGACATATACACCTCTGGGCAAGGGTTGTAAGTTCAAACCCAGAATGGTAGGCCCTCATCAAGAGAATGAAAAATTTGAGGATAATGGTTCTCCAGCTGTGTACTTCTAGGGGTGAAGAATTCGATATTCATCAACTTTCTTCACCTTAGACATCATGACATATAGTTCCACCTGCATTTTCATATGTACATGGTTACAGTTGCATTACATATTCATTTAGATAGGTTCATTTTGTTCACTCGTTTCATAAATATTGTAGTCCATGAACTTACTCTTAAGTAATCTGTTACAAATTTCTGAAGATATTGGCAAAATTATTCAAATCACATCTCTTCAAACATCATCAAGAATTTTCAGATCTTCTCATCAAGTTCGACAGACAAACATTGACAGAAACCATACCAAGACCTGCATACTTGGCTTCGCTCTTTCTTTCTACTAGGTGAAGTTGTCCTTGCCTATGGTCTGTTCTAGAAGCTTCTTGGTGTCACATCTATCCCTCTTAAAATCTCTTGGAACAAAAGGATATCCCAAAGTCATAGATCAGAAATGTCAAAATCAAATGAAATCAAAAGTGCCAAACAAACAAAATATTTTTATTTTACACACTTCTTTGCCCCATCAACCTTTGGTGATAAGCCCACATCTCTTACTAGTGATGTGAGGTTGGGAAAGGAAAGAAGTGCCCTTACTCACCTGTATCTTGCCTTTGGTGACAAACCCATGCTTCTTACTAGTGGCATGAGGCAGGGTGTGGGGGGTCCAGTCACACAAACTAACAAATCTTGGTATGCTAAAAACACAAGTCAAATTCTGTTAAAAGAAGGCAAATATCCAAACATCCAAATTCCAAAGAGATCAAATCCTCAAAACCAGATTTTGTCAACCAGGTTGCCATTTATGAATCTAAGTCTAGATAAACTGAAAAGTAAGTGGCCTTCTAAGCTTGGTAGTAGTTCTGAGTAGGGTGGGTGTGTAGGTCCAAATTTGGTTCTTGTTCTTGTTTTGTCTATCTCTCATCATTCCACTCAAATCAAACTCATACAACTTGTGCCCTTCCCAATTCTTTTGTTGAGCCCTCGCATCTTACTAGTTGCGTGGATTTTGGATTGGGGCAAGTTCATCTCTTTATCGCTATACATTCATCACATTTTGCCAACATAAGAAGAAATCACAACATTGCCCAAAGAGGCCAAAAGTTCAATACTACAACATGTTCGTCATCACATATCAGCATTACAAAAGCAAATAAAGTAAAAACATTTTGTTTAACATTTGTTAGCACTTGTCATCCATTGCATACATTCTAA
Organism: Taxus wallichiana var. yunnanensis; assembly: GCA_018340775.1. Lineage (NCBI taxonomy): Eukaryota > Viridiplantae > Streptophyta > Pinopsida > Cupressales > Taxaceae > Taxus > Taxus wallichiana. The sequence continues at coordinate 682,583,999 of CM031242.1, read as the reverse complement.
AAAGCATGTGAAAATCGGCGGCATTTCGACACGGGCATGTTAGGTATAGCCTCTAACTCCCCATTTTGGGACCGCCATACAAAATGATCACAACCCAACGTTTTATGCCTCTTCATGGCTAAAACGTTTCTCCTGAGTGGGGCAATATGTACGTACCCAAAATTGTATGTCTGTATCTTATCGTAAATTGGTTATTCACGAAACCCCAATGATGATTAAGATCTCTTCGCAAGGTGTTCGGAATCCAGAAAGCTCGTTGAGTATACATTTGCATCCCAAAAAGCCTTGTCCAGCCTCTACATGTTTTGTCCTAGCCTTTTCTCTCTTTTTCCTTGTTTTTTTTTATTAGTTATAAGACCGCCTCGCCGTGGCGGCGGTCCAGAATCGCACACCTAGCTGTGGTGGCGGTCCGTGAACCGTAGCCTGTGCCGGGCGGTGGTCCCAGAACCGTCATCTTACAAGCAGGTGGCATGTCCTATAAACACTTTCTAGAATGCTCCGACGATCGCGTCAAGCGTGAAAATTCAATTTTCACCCACATTTCTTAACCACTAAAGCTTGTATCTATGTTTTTAGCTGAATGATTTATCTTTGTTTAATGGTGGAGAGTTCAATTTGAACTTGTCTTCTAGTCATTGCAATCAAGCTTATAAATATGTAGCTTATTTACAAGTAAATGGTCTTGGTTCTTTGTCTGAGTCTTCATTCTTGAGCTTCACTTTCAATACTCAAGCGTTTTAGATTTATTTTATGAATCATTTTATCTTTAGCATGGATTAGAACTCTGAGTATTTAGTTATGCCTCACTATACACCGACAACGATCCTACTAGGAATCGTATAGGCCAAGCTCTGTTCTCTTGTACCATCCCTCTCCTACTTGTACTTCGTTGTATTTCTCTGAAGCTGTTATTATTCATTGTTTGAGTACCTGCTGTTTATCATTTTGTTTCATCATTGCTGCAACGACCCTGCTAGGAATCGCATAGGCCAAGCCAGTTCACTTGCGCTATCCCTCTCCTACTTGTGCTTCGTGCCATTTTTACTTCAAAGTGACTACCATCCCAGTGCCTTCTCTTGTTGATGTTGCCATACTCCTACTCTTTCTAGATTCACGTGAACACACAAGAATGAAGAGATCACTCTGAGGGGACAAGCTACAACAAAACTGGATTTGCCTCTACTCAGTAAACTCCAGGTTTAAATTGTCAAAGTTATTATCAAATAGAGTAGCGAATCATTTTATTTCAGTTAAGATTACTTTCAATATTTCTAGGGAAGTTGTGAGGAGTGATAGTTTATGAGAAACTATGATTTGTTCCTCACTTCTGAGGTAGGATTGAAGGTTTTTCAATTAAGTTAATTAGTTGTCTTTTATTTAGATTCACACATCTGCACAGGTGAATAACCACACCGGGTTATCTCACTTGTTTAGTTTTAGTATAAAAGTAGTTTAATTGTTGCTTGTAATCATAATGCTTCAATCGTATATTTTTTTAGATTAGTTTCCCTTTCAATAATAGTATAAATTGTTATTTTCAGTTTAAGCTAATTTGGAGATTTCATAACTAGATTAACACTGAGATCCTCATTAGGAGAATAAACCATAGGGAACTTATGCTAGCCGCTCATAGCCTCTAAATATCCCTTTGTCATTTCAGCTACCAAGAGATCACACTACCAGATCTTAGTCACCGATCCTCCCATGGTTAGCCATAAGAAAGTTTCTGCCGATTCTCATCCTTGCTCGTAACTTTTCTATCGTAAAAACTCGACCATAATCCGCATTTGTGACTTCATCTAAGTCACCCGCATTTCAAACCACTCGATCTGTTCTTTTGCATGACCTCGGGAGGTCAAGTACGGGGAAGGTCACTTGTTGATTATCATCCTCATATGTCACTTTTCCATCATAAAGGTAGCTATGGATTTGTCTGGGAAATTGAAGTTAGAGGTTGATCCAGAGAGAGAGAGGTGCATCACGCCTAGTTGGTCAGCAAGATATTTTGGCCCTGATGGATATTTGATGAATGAATTCAAGGTCAAGGTCGAAACAAGCATAAGCCAACGTGTGGCATGTTGATATTGATAGGGTTTGGTGTACATATAGTGTAAGGGGTTAGTATTGGTAATAATGAAGGTTTTTGTGGTCGAGTAGGTAATGGCGGTGTTTCGTAGCAATGAAAACTAAGGCTAGGCGTATTTTTTGGTGTGGGTATTGTTATCCATATTTCACTCCCCAAGAAAAATATTAGATCCCACGACCCTGTGTGAGAAGAAAGAGAAGAAACAACTCTATCATGCGAATCCATGTCTTGAATCTATTTGTGACAGACTCGTAGGCTCTAGAATAAAAAGGGAAAAAGTCAAATTTTTAACCCGAGTCAAAGCCAAAGCAGGAATCGAGACAAAAGGTGAAGCACGTGCCCCAACCAACCAAAGGGTTCCACGTATCCAAGTAGAGTTGTGGGGGTGTGGTAGTTTTTGGATTTTGTGATTCTCACGTAAAAGGGCAAAAGATAAATTATGAACCCACAAGCCTAATTTTTGTTCCAATCGCTGCCATGTGTCCCATAGCAAAGGGGACCCATTTTTCAAGTTTTTTTCCCACCCTCCCGTACGGACTCGATATAAACTTCAAAGGGGCATATCTTTGGCTCGGGGCTCGAAATATGACAAATCGATGCTTTTGTTGGAAAGATCTCAGCCTCGCCATGCCATGGAAGTATAAGAATTTAATTTTGAGGAGGTTAGGTGAAGGAAAATGAGGAAACATATTTGGGCCTTCAATGCAGGATCCATCTATCTCAATGACCAGATCGGTGTGATCTGTTTCACATTTTCCTCTTCCTTCAAGGTGCCAAATCAAGGAATCATGCAGTAAAGATGGATTTTGGGGTAGATTTCATTAGAGGAATTAACAGTGGTGGTTGAGCTTCAACCTACTTTTCCCACTTCTCTCTCTCTTTCTTCTCTCTAATCAAATCTATAAATACAGGGGTAGGATTCATTGTAAAAGTTGTTGTTCATTCTTCTTCTCTACCTCCCCTCTTCTTTTCTTCCCCAGGGTTGAAAATGGAGTCTGAACCTCCTCCCTTGCTCTGTAAATTGTGTTTTTTTCCTCTTGCTCATGTATGATGCTTTGTGCAAATTTTTAAAGCAATAAAACTCATTTTTGTGATGCATTTTCCATCCTTTGCTTGTTTTCATTGCATCTTCTTGCCTCTCATCATTCTAGAGTATTCTATGCATGTTTTGGATGTTTCATTTATAGATCTGGGAGTTGTGTTTGTGGGGATTGAAAATGGAGTTCTGTGTGAATCTGACATTTGGTCTGTGATGCTTGTTGTCCATCCTCTCCATTTCTCACCTCACCTCCCTTCATTTCATGGTCATTTTGATAGATGATCAACACTTCCCTTTTCTTGGTGCTATCACCTCGTTAGTGTAGGATTTCCTCTCCTGTCTCCTTGGAATTGTTAGATTAGGAGTAGATAGTCACATTTCCTTCCTTAGGAGTAGTTTAGCATTAGGATTAGGAAGAAGAAGCTGGATTTCTCTAGAGGGCCATCTCAAGTCCACAAGTCCCATAGCTTGAGAGATGGTCCCATGTTATGCAATCACACCAAATGAGTCTGCCTTAGAAAAGAATATCCATAACTCATTTGGGGGTGTTGTGATTTCGCATTAATAGGTATATCAAGTTTCATAGTCTAGAAGGTATGACTTATGTAATAAACCACTTGCTCTCGGTGTTGGTCATCATGATGAGCAAGCATGGCACCTAAAGAATGATCAGTGGCAGAAATATATAGGAAAAAGGGTTGGTCATCTTTAGGAGGAATGAGCACTAGTGGTTGAAGAAGGTATTGTTTTAAGATTTCAAAGGCTTTATGGCATTCATCATCCCCTTTGAATGACACATATTTCTTGAGAAGATGATGAAATGGTTGACAGTGGTTAGAAAGTTACTGAGATAAAATGACAAATGGATTGCAACATACCTTGAGGCTTCAAAGTTCGATGAGAGATTAGTAGGTGGAGGCATTTCAAGAATAGCCTTGACTTTAGTAGGATCAACTTCTATGCCATGAAAAGAAACAATGAAACCAAAGAGTTTTCCTAAAAGTACCACAAAGATGCACTTCTTTGGTTGAAGACTAACATAATACTTGATGAGATGGTCAAAGATGACCTTAAGAATGGACAGTGTTCGATCTGATGTTTGGATTTACAAAGAAGATCATCTACACAATCTTCCAATATGTGATGCATTATGTCATGAAATATTTAAATCATGTCTCATTGGTATATAACACCAACATTTTTAAGGCCAAAAGGAATGAATCGATAATAGAAAGTCCCCCAAGGGGTGATGATGGAAGTCTTGTGTTGATCTTCTAGAGCTAGTAATATTTGATTGTAACCCAAGAAACCATCCATGAGCGATAAAATTTCATGGCCAATAGTGATATCAACTAGTTGGTCAATGCCTGGTAGGGGAAATTCATCTTTGGGACAAGCTAGGTTGAGGTCACGGAAGTCTGTGCAAATGTGGAGTCCCCCTGTCACCTTTGTGATAGGAACGATGTTAGAAATCCATTAGGGATAATCAATGGGTAGGATGAAGGAAACTAAGAGAAGGTGCTAAAGTTACTATTTGACCAAAAGAGCAATGTGAGGAAGCATTTTCCATAGCTTTTTGTTTAATGGGTTTGGCATCGTCAGAATGGTTATGATATTCGTACCACAATTTTGGGTCAATACTGGCATATCGGCATAGGACCAAGTAAAAGCACTTCTATGGTCCCAAAGGAAAGAGGTAAAAGATTCCTATTCAATAGCATCTAAATATTGGCCTATCTTTAGAATGTATAGGTCGTCCCAAGTGTTAATTTTTATTTTAATGGTAGATTCATTTGACATGGTTTACGTCTGAAGTTAACGATTGGTGATTATAAGAATCTTCCACACCCTGTAGGTGAGGATGGACTCATCATCCTAACATTGAACGACATTAATAGAAGGTGTATCATCATTGATCATGTTAGGATACGGGAATGGGAAATAAGAGGGGGCCTCATGATCATGTTGATAGGTCGAGTTCTTAGTGAAATTATGTTTATGAAAAAACAAGTTAGGAGCAATAGATTCAAGATCTATGGACTCGTGGTGAAGATGGTGACATGGATGAATGAGGTGGGGAATGTTTTTCTTCCGAATGATTTTGATGCGAGCCTTCTTGGGAGGTGGTGTGTCAAATCCAATACCACTATGGTCATTGTGTTTACGAGTAGGATAGGAAATGACAGATGACGGCCTTGTTCATAAAATCTGAAGCTAAATCCTTTTCATGCACATCAATGGAGGAAAGTGTGAGTGAAGCAGTGGTTAGTGAGGGAGTGTAGGTTGGATAAAAATGGTTGTGCTTGGGATGGAGGTCCTGGGTTTACAAGTGGTAATATCAAATCCCCATACATTAGATTAGTGTGAATGTGTGGAGGACCATAACGAAAAACCTCACATACACGGTAGTCATAACCATGGTAATGACGCAGTTTTCATACTACGATGGAATGAGGAACATGTCAATATTGTATAGCAGTACTCCAGCAGATTGATTCATTAAGATACACCTTCTAAGGATCAAAGTGGTTGATATGTGGGCATCGGGGATAGACAACTCACTAGATGATTAGGAAATAGGTGAGTTGGTTGTAGAAGGTCTGGCGGCAGTAGGGATAGTAGGGTTAGATGTGTGAGAGGTGGTGGTAGTCTTGGTAGAGGGGCTTATAGATAAAGGTGAAGTAGGGATAATGATAGATTCCTTGACTAGGACAAGTACATACTTGGGCGGGTACAACATGTTCTTGGGTCTTGAAAGGTGATGGCTCGACTAGAATGGTGTGGTGATGTCCCTCATGTTCAAATTTGAGGTAGCGATGTAAAGTTATACTAGAAATCTCCTTCTAGGACATAGAATAGTTTCGAGAGAGTGTCGGGACCTACATGGACATGGAGAATGATGGTACCCAGGGTAGAGGTCATGGCATCATTAAAGGAGCACAACATAACTGGGTTACCATGCATGCAATTGGTAGGTATGTGCATTTGGTTGTATACATGGGAAGAGATGATGTTAATACTAGCACCACCATCGATCATAATGCATTGTATGTGTATATTATCGATATGGACGGAGATGAAAAGAGTGGGATCGGGGTCCTCAGACTAGAAGGGAGTGATCTCTTTATCCGAAAAGCTGAGGACGGCTACTTGGTGAGTAGGTTGAGGTGTAGAGGAAGGTGAAAACTTAGTGAGAGAGGCTACATGGTGAGGGGTAATGATGGAGGCTATGGGTGTGGGGTCATTTAGCAAAACCTCGATAGATTAAAGGATCTCCATGAGGGCTTGATGATGTGACTCATAAGTTTGGATGAGGTCATATAAAGACATTTTGAGGGAGGATTGGTGCAATTGTTTTAGCATTGTGTGATGTGTGACCCCATCAGAAATAGGATATACAGGACCTCAAATGGTGACTTTGGGTGTGGGTGCAGATGGTATGTTGGGTATAGGGTTGGTTGATGAGGTAGCTGCCTTTTCTTTCCCCTTGTTTTTCTGAGTGTAGGTGGTAATATGGACCATGTTAATTTTGAATTTCGGGGTGGATAAAATATTTGTGCGGGTGGAGGTCTTGGTTCTTTGAGCAGGTAATAAATGAAAATTTGGGGAGATTGGTGAAGGTGGAATGGGGTCCTAATCTAGAAGATCGTTGTCATTGATATTGTGCTCAGGAGGACAAAGTTAGATAAGAATGGTCTATTTCACCGATTCTAGAGTGTTTCTTCAAATGTTGTTAAAAAGATAAGGGTAAAGGGCAAGGAGGAATACCTGTTAAGATGTTGATTGAAGGTTGTTGCACACGTATGACTTCTAGATCCACACGGTGATCGTGAGAGCTTCCTTTTTCTTGGAGGAACTACTTGAAATGGAAAACAAGACCACCAAAAACAATTAAATGATATATGTGGTGGACTTCTAGCATGTGCTAGATCCAGAAGTGTGATACTTCTTAGATGGTTGTCAATCCTTTGTTTGAAACAACTTAATGCTAAAAATAAAGGAAATCCTACTATAGTTAAAAAATTTAGGTATCTCATTCATCTACCATAAGCAAATTCGTTCACAACAGGCTAAGCTATAACCGAATCTAAAGGTCAAGGTCTTGGTCAAGGTACTAGTATTGGTGAGTGAGGTTCGGGCTGTTTTATGCTCTGTTCTTGGTTTCTAGTCAAAACACGAGACCGACGTCGATTTGGTATGAATGATGTAGGTTTAGATTAATCGGTGTTGGTTTTGAAATGCTGGCGTCGGTATGGTTAGGTGCGATAAACTTAATAAATACTTGTCAAGGTGATAGATCCGAGGCTAGGTGGAAATGGAAGGGCAATGGTCAAATTCATGTAGGTTCCAAGTATGCACAGGAATGATTAAAATCAAGATATGGGATGGTCAATTTTGCATGGAGGTAAGATGGTGGGGCATGGGAATCGGAGAATAAACTAATAATGTAGTAAAAGTATCTTCTCAAATGATGATGAACCAAAGACAAGTTAACAAAACTTACTTGTTTATATGAGCTTGATGTCTAATTGGAAATGGTGGGTGATCAATTAAAAGGAACTTGGTGTGGTGTTGACACTTCCTCGAATGCTCTCATGAAGGCACAATGGCTCTGTATTCACTTTTGGTGTTGGCTATCGATGTTTTAATGCGTGTACGAGATACTAGTTCTACTTGCATGAAACTCTAGTTTCGTCACTTGTTCTCGAAGATGTATCATCCTCTAAGAAATGTGCCAACCTTGAGATAAGGTTGTTTCAGGGGTTAAATGGTAACCGACGGTAGTTCCGGGTTAACCGATGGCGTTTAAGGTCATCGGTGTCGATTAGGGGCTGGATTTCCTAGGTATTCTAAAATGGGCGGATCCTTTTGATTTTCTTGGATCTCACCCATTTTTGCTCCACGTAATAGAATGTAAGATTCCTTCTAACAGATAGTAATGTGGTTAGAGGGAATATAGGCTTTTATTTTTAGGGTTTGGGTAGGTCTTAGTTAGTTATGGGAACTTACTAAGAATAGGTCTTAGGGTGAGGTGGCTAGATAAAGTGAATATGTGGGAATTATCTCAATTAGGATATTAAAATGATAAATATTCGAGGATAATGAATTAATTTAATTCAATTAATTAAATTAATATTAGAGTGGGTGAAGGGGGCCATGGTTAGGTAAATGTGTTTAAGGTGTTTATTTGACAAGGGACCAAGGAGAGTGTGATTGAATTTTGGTGTCTACATTTTGCCCCTTTTTATCATGTAGCTTCTATTGGTAAGTGACGCTAACAAAAATAAGATGTGGTTGCCCCATGTGTGGGTGAAGGTGATCCCCCTCAAACTAGTAACTGATGAGGTAGAAGGCAGAATGGGTGAGTGGTTTGATAAAAGGTGAATGTGATGAAGAGGAAGGTGGGCAACGGGGGTAAAAAAAAAAGGGGAAAAGAAGGTCCACTCGGGTAATCTAGTTAATGGGTGAGGGTCAAAGGTAGTTATAGTGAAACGCGCACACACGTATAAACTACATCATGGTCCTAGGTTGAAGAGTAGGAAAACTCTACATTATATAAGGTCGATAGGTTTATCCAAACAAGGTTGAGGTGATTCCAGTGATTCAAGGTATAGGATATGGTCGTGGAAACTCAACATAGGTCAGGTGTAGGAATGTTTAGGTATGTTTCGTACTCCTGTGGTTGGGTCAGGATAAATGGTCAAGATGTCCATCAATATAGGTAATGATGCCACAAGGTATAGTGAACACATGAGGTTAAAGGTCACTAGTGATGTTCCAGTCCAAGTATCTAGGTCACGACACGGGTAGGGCCGAGGTATGGGAAAAATAATGAATCCACGAATGAGGATGAGGTGAGGGGTAAAGGATAAGGTTAAGTGGTGTGGCCAAGTGAGGTGAGTGTAGGATAAAAAAGGATTTAGGTCAAATATTAGGGGTAGGGGGTAGGAAAAAGACTACATAAGGAAACCGATGACGCTTAAGGGAACCGATGTCGGTCAAGCTAGACCGACCATGGTAAGCTAGGGCACAAGACCAATGTTAGTTAGGTAAATGCAGACACCATTTATGTGGGTTGTTATAAAAAGAGATAAATCTGAGTTTTGTAAATCATTCGTGTATAATCAAATTGGGGAAAATGACAAAAGAGATAGGAAAAGGTGAAAGTGACAAGGTGATCTTCAAGAATGAGTTGGTGAGCATCATGGCGAAGGATAGGTGAGTGATAGGTGGATCCATGAGCTGAGTTGGTTCGATTGGAGTCGATCAATTGGATGGATGGATTGGGTGGAGAGCGAGAGGTCATTTGGTGATGGTAGAGGTAGGAGAGGGATTGGGGACCACCAAAGCAAAGAATCGGAGGTGCCACCATGGAGATAAGTAGCAAGATGAGGTAAGGTTCAAATCATTTTCATTTTTTTGAGATAGATTAGGGTAGAATTTAGGTTTGGAGAAAAATGGGGTTGAGGGGGAAATGAAATTGGAGTGCTAGGAGGGTAAATTGGGTAAAAGAAGGACGGGGAAGGGTAGAGGTAGGGAGCAGAAGAGGTGAGAGGGAATGTAAGAGAGGTGGGAGGGGTGGGGAGGTGAGGAATGAGAAAAAAATGGGAAAGCTAGGGCATGTTCTGCGGGGTGTCATCGAACAGTGACTAATGTCGGTCAAATGTTGACCGACATCAAGTAAATTCTAATAGGAATCATCACAGATGAGGTGGACTGATGCCGCTTATGGGTAAACCATGGTCGGTCCTAAGGAAGGACCGCTGGTCAAGTGGGATAAAACACTTTCCCAAAAATGTGGAATAGGCAAAGGTCTGGGTTGTTGGGGCCAAGTGTCAAGACTTGTGGGCAAGTAGGTAAGGTCGGGAGTGGGTCAAAATGGAAGTAGGTGAGGGTGTGGGTAAATAGGTAAAGTGATGTTGGGTTAGGTAGGGCTAGGTGAGTAGGTGCGAGTTTGGGTTGGGTAAGGTTAGGGTGAGTAGGTGTGGGTTGGGTGGGTAAGGTTAGGGCGAGTAGGTGGAGGTTAGGTTGGGTAGGTAGTTAGGCCGTGAGATAAATGGGTAACTAACAATGTAAAACGGGTAGGGTAATGGGTGTAGGTGATTGTGGGTATGGTTTGAGCTTGAATAATGTGATTGTTTTATTGGATGTAGGTGAGAGATCAGCTAAGGATGTGAGACAGGTGCCACTCCTGCTCGTAATAAAGGTGAACTACAAAGCAATAGCCGAGTGTTGCGGCATGTTGAGGAGGTGGGCCTGAGTGGGGTCTGACGCTACCGAGATGTAGTCCGATAGGTAAGTCTGATGGTCGCCCTCATCGATAGATGGGACTCGGTGACCAACATGTTCCACCTACCGACAGGTGAGATGACAGTCACCCTGGAGGACATGTTCAGGATCCTGCGGTTACCCATATTAGGGACGCAGGTATATTCGATCTCCTCAAAGGTGTCTAAGGAGTTTATACGATATTATTTGGGGATGGGATGTTAGAGTTAACATTCCATAGTGCGAGCCTTGAACTATGGAGAGATGTACCTAGCTTGTCCAGAGAAGACAAGGCTAGTAGTATTATTGATGGAGGTAGTCTTATTTTACACCGCAGATGTAGAGGGTGGGAGATTCCCATGATCTCTCGATGGGAGTGTTACATGATATGATGATGGAAAGGACCCTGATTCACCCGGGAACTAGCATTCTTGGTGTAGTTATATAGAGATTTGTGGGCATATGGGAAGCTTCAGAGGTTCAAACCTATGTGGTACATTCATTATTCATTTGTTGGGCGTATGACCACATAGTCCAGGTGTGAGTCCAGTGGGTATCCCTGAGCAGATGCCTTTCACCAAGTTTTGTATGAGTGGGGTATAGAAAATGGGTGCATGTTATTGGAGAGTGGTGATCAGACAGGGCTACACATGATGTAGCATATTATCGGAGGCTACTGGAGGGATTTTTCGGGGTAGATATTATATGGAGACCGTATGTGGGTTATCCCTCATATAGATAGATGGTCGAGGACTTAGTTGGCCTTCAACTACTTAGATGGATAGAGAGGCGCCAAGCGAGGAGAGCATGAGATGATCCCCATTGACAAATTCGATGGTAGCTTGGACTATTACAAGATATACTACCTATTTCACCCGATTTTTAGATCGTTTCTTTCAAGTGTTGCTAAAACAGATAGGGTAATATGTGCATAGGAGGAATACTGTTCAAATGTTGGTTGATGGGTCATTGTGCACGTATGACTTTCAGATCCATAGCTGATCGTGAGAGCTTCATTTTGGCTAGAGGAACTACCCGTAATGAAAACAAGACCACGTAAGTCGACAAAGTGAACCTGCCTAGCGTATGCTAGATCCAGGAAGTGTGATACTTCCTAGATGGCTATCAGTCCACTATTTTAAACAATTTAATGTTGTAAACAAAGTAAATCCTATTATTATTTATAAATATTTAGGTATCTCACTTAAAATACAATAAGAAATAGATCTAATCTAACATGCTAAGCTATAATAGAATCCAAAGGTCAAATGATTGGTTTTGGGTCTTTGCAGGTTTGATAGAGGTCTCGGGTAGATCATAGGTGAATGAGGGTGAGATGAAATTAGGTTGGTAGGTCATTGTTCTAGGCTATGTGGGAAAATACAGAGACCAATGTCGGTCAGTGGGTGACTGACGACGGTTAGGTGTAACCGGTGTCGGTTACTGTAAGATCTGGAAATATCATAGAACAAGCTTTTGGTCTCTTTTGTCATTAGACAAAGGACTTTGGTGAGTCAGTGAAATATTGGAGTTCTTTGGAGTAGGATTTAGTGAGCTTTTAATGGGTATATGGAGGTGAAAATGTCGAAGAAGGTCAATAGGGGGCAAGGTAAACAATGGATGATAATATGATGATGAAAAGAAATAAACTAGGAAAGTATGATGTTATACTTACTTGGATTCTTCTCGAATGCCTATGTGTGAGGGATGGAGGTGTTGATGAGGGGTTTGAAGGTTATAAGTGATCACCAATGAAAAGAAATCTTCTGCATGGGCTGCATGTACACTCCTCTTTGCTTGGATAGATCAGATCATGGTTGGAATGGTTCAGTGCAGAGAATATACTCAATCTCCTTCCTCGCATGCGGGTTTTCATTGGTATTTACTCTCTCAAGATGTGTTATCACTCCGAGATGTGTTCTTGCTCATCAACCTTCTCCCAATGTTTTCCAACCTTGATAATAAGGTAGTTTAGGGGTTAAAAGGGGTAATCGATGATGGTCTTGCTTAACCAATGTTGATCAAGGTGGGATTTCCTAGGTTTACTAAACTAGGTAGATCCTCCCGATTTCTAGGGTCTCGTGCCATTATCCCACAAATTAGACTAAGAGCCTCTTGTGAGCATGCGAAAATGTGGTTAGATGGAATGTAGGCATTGATTTTTAGGGTTTGGATAAGTCTTAGTTAGTTATGGCAACTTGCTAAGAATAGGTCTTAGGTTGAGTTGGCTTGGTGAAGTGTCTAAGTGAACTATATGTGTGGATATTATTTAAATAAAATATTCAAATAATAAATAAAGTGAGGATAATGCTACCGGGTTGAAGAGTAGGAAAAATCTACATCATCTAAGGTCGATAGGTTTATCTAAACAAGGTTGAAGTGAATCCAGTATCTAAGGTATAGGATATGGTCAGAAACACAACGTAGGTTAGGTGCAAGAGTGTTTAGGTATGTTCTGGTACACCAAAGGTAGGGTCAGGATAAACAGTCATAGAAATAGGCTAGGTAAGGTCATTAGGTCAATCAACACAGTAACAATGCCGCAAGGTATAGCAAACACATGAGGTCAAAGGTCACTAGCGATGGTCCAGTCCAAATATCTAGGTCACAATACTGAGTAAGGCCAAGGTAGGGGTAAGAGAACAAGAAGTCCCCAAAGGAGGAGAAATGGATGTAGGAAGTGACGAGGTCGAAATGTAAGGTAATGGGTTGGGTAAAGGGTAGGGTCAAATGGAAAAGTAAGGGCAATGTGTAGGTGAGGGTGACTGATGTCGATCATAGATAACCGATGCTCAGATAGGAAAACCGACGACAATTATGTAGGGCATGCGACCGATGTCGGTAAATGGTAAATCGACATCACTTAGGTCGGGTGGGTTATTATTCATTTGTTATTTTTGAAGTGAAGAAATGACAAAAAGAGAGAGAAAAGAGAGAAAAGTGTCTGGAGGAAATGGGACAGTGAGTTGATAGTCTGATTTGACGAGGGTTGCATTGGTGAGTAAGCGGGTCCATGGGATCATGGTGAGAGATTTGATTAGTCAAAGGTTGCAAGTAGTTATTCGGTGATGGTAGAGGCTAGAGAGGGATCGAGTGGACCACCAAAGATAGTGGCCATATGTGCCACCAAGATGGCGTGCAACATGATGAGGTAAGTGCCTAACTCTAGATTGGTGATTAGATAGATTAGAGGTTTTGGTATTTGTTATTTGTAGGGTTTTGTGGGTTTTGGTTTTTTGTGGGTGGTTAAAAATAAAATGTGGGTATGGGGGGAATAACGAGAGAAAAAAGTGGGGGAAGGGTAGTAAATTGTATAGGTGGGGAGGGTAGGGTCTTGGGGTAGTGAGGGTCATCAGTAGGTGGGGTAAAGGGACATGTGGGAGAGTTTTTAAAAAAGGGATTTGGGAAGTTGCAGAATCTTCCGCGACAGTGACAAAGGGTCAAGCAGCTGGCGTCAATTGGGTAGAACAGGATTGGTCACCAAATAGGTGACCGCTGCCGGTTAAGTGGTAATCGTGGTTTGTAAAGATGAACTGCGGAAAGTAGATCACTAAACAGTGACCAATGCTGGTTTAAAGGTGATCCAAGTCGGTTAGAATAAACTGGTACCGGTCAAGCTTTTAGGTACAAGGATGTAAAAGTGATGTAGGTTAGTTAGTTGAGATGGGTAGGGTAAAAATAGGGTGGAGGGTAATGATAATTGGTGAATATGGTCATGGTAAATAGGGATTAATGTTGTGCTTGGATCGGATGCAGGGGAGAGCACAATTACACATGCTTGGTCAAGGTTTCACCTCTATTGGTAACATTGACGGCTTAGTGACCCCTTTGGAGCTGAAACATGTGGAGGCAGTGGGATTGAGTGGGATTTGGCACTACCAACATGTTTTTCAGCAACCCAACTTGATGGTCACACTCATTGATAGATGAGACTCCGCAACCAACATATTCCACCTTCTGACAAGTGAGATGACTATCACCCTAGAGGACATGTTCCAAATTTTACAGATTACCCATACCGGGTGCCTAGGTTTACTCTATCTCCTTCGAGGCCTTAGAGGAGCTGATCGGGATAGTTTTTGGTGAGGGGCGGTGGATCTGAGATTCCATAGCACTAGTTTGAGCTATGGTTAGATGTACCTAGCATGTCTAGATGAGACGAGGCTAGTGGTTCTATTAATGGATGTAATGTGCTACTATGCCTTGCCATACGCAGAGGGTGGATGCTTTTCTCGATCACCGATGGGGTGCTCCATGATATGATGGTAGAGGATACTTGGTTTACTTGGGCACCAACATTCTTGGTGTAGCTATACTTGAGAGTTGTGGGCATATGGGCGGTTGCGTAGGTTTAGCCTATGTTGTACCTTTATACTACATTGCTTGTCCTATGAGCACATAGTCTATGTTTGACCTATAGGATGCCCGAGTAGATGCATTTCCCACGAGATTTGTGTGGGTGGTATACGAGAGATGGGTGCGATTATAGGAGAGCAAAGATCGATAAGCCGACATATGATGTGGCCCATTTTCGGTTGTTGGTGGAGGGGTTATCCGGAGTGGACATGATCCGGAGGCCATATGTGAGATTCCCCTCATATAGGCACATGCATGAGGAGCTAGCTGAGATCTAGCTAGAGAGGTGGATACAGGTCACCTAGGAGGATGAGATGATCTCAGTAGACATGGTCCGACGGCGGCGATTCAAAGCTTGTACAGATATTCCTCTGTCCTTCCCACAGATCGGAGAGATGATGTGGATAGGCCTCTACCTCTACCATAGCCTATAGTTTCCTACAAGGAGGAGGAGGAGCCAGTGGATTGGTGGATAGATGACGCTAGATGCACAAACAGTGCGAGTAGTGGTGGGTAGCTCGATTCAAGCCATACCACCTAGACCAGTATAAGGGCTTAAACTTAGCTACCATTACAGTGTAGAGATACACCCTATAGGGTGTAGCGACACCGATTACCTAGATAGATATAATGTAGACATAATTGAAGGGGGCAGAGGAAGAGGCAATAGAGCTATGAGTACAGTGGGATCACCTATAGGCCCAGATGGCAGAGGGAGAGGATGGAGGAGATGGAGGAGAGAGAGATGGAGATAGAGATGGTCGGTGACAACCTTGCACGGCTCTGTGGTAGGTTTATAGGGATAGTTGGCCATAGCCCAGGCACATATTGGGGCCTTACAAGCCCAAATATAGGCATAGGGGTAGGGGCACCACCAAAGGCACAAGGAGATGGTCCCAATTCACAAGATGGCACAAGGCAGGTACAAGGGCTAAGACCTATGGGACCACCATAGACCGTGCCTGTATCTAGGTTATGGGATGCCCTAGGTGAGGTAAGATATTATCGTGGATCATCTCATGGCAGCCAGGATAGAATTCATATCCTATGTCGAGTATAAAGCACAACAGTGTCCAATGAGAGGATGAGATCCCACACTCATAGTGTGGATATCATAGAGGTTAGCAAGCTCGAAGCCCTGATCAAGAAGAGGCCACCAACACATGGTGCCTAGTGCTAGGTGAGGTACCAGCAAGGAGACAGGAGGCCGAGGTGCAGTGACATAGAGAAGGAGGACATCCAAAGAAGATGCCTAAGATGCGGTCACCTGATGTTTTATGTATACTAGTTATTTTGGATATATATGCCGGCTTGCATGCGAGGATAGTTGTATTTTTATCACATACCGGCCTACGTGTCGAAGACAAAGTGAGGATGTACAAGTGATTTTTGTATATTTTGAGCATATACCAGACTATAGGCCGAAGAGATTTTGTATTGATTCATTCTTTTTTATATATGAGACCGACCTACATGCCGATGACATTTTGTATTGTATATCGGCCTATGTATCGACGTTTTTGAGATGATAGACATGATGAGGTAGACATGTATATATTTATTGAGATATGAATTTATTGATTTATATGATGAGATACATAATATTTTGTTATTTTTTTATGTGTTTATGAGATATTGGTTTATGGCTTGTGTTAGATGAGATATGGATTTATTACTTATGATGTAGATTGAAATTAGGGTGAGTTAGGCATGATGGAGATAGGTTGGTGTAGGCATGGATTGAGTCAAAGTTATAGGCATTGATTGTGTTAGGTTATAGGCATGGTTGAGTCAAAGTTGGTTTAGGCATGGATCGAGTCAAAGTTATAGGCATGGTTGACTTAGGTTATAGGCATGGATCGAAAGTTAGGTTATAGGCATGGTTGAGTCAAGTTCGATTAGGCATGGTCGAGTTGAAAGTAATGATTCATTATTTTTTGCAATGAATGATACTATGGGTCATGTGTGAGATGTGGTTTAATCTATGAATAGTGATGATAGAGAGATGGTAGGTGTAATAAATGTATGCTATGGGAAGCAACTTATTATGTATGTGGCTTATTTTCCAATTTTGTTATAAGAGGAGAACTAAGTGAAATGTGATGTAAATGGTGAATGAGGCATGGTTGAGGAATTGTTTTAGGGTAGAGAATGGCTGAGTTAACCTCCAAGGGCCCCATCCGCTCGGCATGTTGCCTACATAGTCCCAGCAGAAAAAGGGACCTCAAGCTGATGTAGTTCTTCCATGAGTTAGGGAAGAATATGAAAATAAGTTGGTAGGTTTTTGGGCATGTTATGGATAGATTATAGGTAAAAGGATGTAGGTGAAGGTGATTATGGTGAAAGGGGAGGATTATCTTAAAGGTAAGCGTCGAGGACCAAGTCCTATATAAGGTAATCAAAACATAAAAAATATGGTTAAAAGATAAGAGGGGGAAATAGAGCCACCCTGATTGGGTAGGATCATACCGAGTAGATCATACCTTAGAGGGCATGATGAACATAAGATCCGAAATACATTGCACGATTAAGCTGTTCTATAATGAAGGTAGTCATAAGATCAATAAATGTCTAAATTCCAAGATTTCCCTTGAGGAAATTTGAGGAAATGAGAGTGGAAATGGTAAGGAGGGTGAAAGGTAGCTAATTTTATATGTTACGAGTAATAGGGCCTTTAGGCAAGGGATCCTAGGGCACAATGGGCAAGTCCGTGACTAAATTTGTTTTTACTTTGATAGACTCGATCAATGCGGGAATTCTATATGGGATAAATCATATGGTACTCCTTGAGGTCTTCATGAAGCTGATCGATGTGGGAAGCTTAGTTTCTCTCATTTTTTAAAGCATCACATATTGTCCTTCAAGGAGCAAATCTATTTAGAGTAGCAATTTTGTTGAGAGGAAGATGTCCTTTTGAGGGAGTCATCTTTTATTAGAAGTTTGAATCAAGGAGTTTGGACCCATGTGAGGTCTTTGAAATCATGGACAAGACCAAGGTGGAGGATAGGACTCTTGTTCAAAAGGCAAGGTGGAATGACCATGGGATCTCATCTAAAGGTAGACAAAAAAGTATCCATGAGAATCATGCTATGTGTAGTGTCGTGGCACACATATTCAAGAGAAGATAACTAGTGACAGTACTCACATGATTCTTTTTAATTGTTAGGGAGGTGTATGGAGTGGATAGCACTCAAGGGATGAGCCTATAAAGAGACAAAAGGTGAGGTAAGGTGATGAGTCAACAATAGAATGGTCGAAGATGCAATGCATTAAGGGGCTAAGGTTTAGGTTTAGCATCAAGTGAGGATAAACGATAAGCACCGGATCCATAGGTATGAGTTAGGATGTATGGTCCAAGCAAATTAGGAGAAAATTTTCCCCGTTTACTTTTTTCTGCTTTGGTTATGTGTTGATTTTCTTTCAAGACAAGGTCACCGACTTGGAAGGTTCATTCATGAACACATTTTTCATAAGCATGTTTGATACATTATTGGTAAACTTAAAGGTGATCCAGAGAGTTAAGATGACATTCATCTAATAACTCTAGTTGTGCTAAGTGGTCCTAATGAAGTCATCATCGTGAAGCATGTCATGGAGAGAAATGTGGAGTGAGGGATCTAGACTTCGAGAGGCGAAAAACCTATGTACCATAGACCGGTGAAAAGGGTGTGGCCGCAATGGAGGTGCGAATACTAGTGTGGTATGCCCACGAGGAAAAAGGAATGCACGTATGCCAATCCTTCCCAAAGATCGTCAACCACTTTCATGAGAATTTTGTTGAGGGTTTTGTTAGTGGATTCAGATTTTCCATTGGTTTATGGGTAATAAGGTGATGAGAAACTAAGTTGAATGCCGATGTTTTGTTTTTGAATTATTTTTCATTGTCGGTGATGAGGCGAGGAGGAACACCAAAGCAATAAATGATGTGATGGTTAATGAACTCACATATTTTCTCGACTTTAATGGAGATGAGTGGCATGGCTTCCACCCATTTTTGTAGTATTCATGAGCAGTTATGATCCATTTATGGCATTGGGAAGAATAATGATTGATTTCTCCAACAAGATACAAGCCCCATCGAGATAAGGGCCAAAGGTCACGAGTGACCTGTAAGGCATAATTGGGTGTATGATGAAGGTTGGAATGTTTTTGGCATTTTACAAAATGTTTGACATAGTCACAACAATCATGGTTAAGGGTCGGCCAATAATAGCCTAGGCGAAGAATATGCTTAGCAATAGCAAGGCTACTAAAGTGACCTCCACATATGCCATCATGAACCTCCTTAATGCTACAAGGAATTTCTGAACTTGTAAGGCATCGTAAGAGAATACCATAAAATCCATTTTTATAGAAGATTCCACCTAATGACAAAATGAGAGACCTTTTTAAGGAAGGCACATTTCGTTATAGGTGAGATCGGGAGGTAAGATGGAGAAAGAAAGGTAGTCAAAGTATTGTTTATTCCAAAGTTCACTTGGGTTAGAGGTGTCAATTCCAATTGAGTAAACATCATGAGGTAAATAAGAAGGTGGAGGCATTATATGGTGTCAAAGATTTTGGAATCGGCAGGGAAGCAGGTATTTGGGAAGCTAAGTAGGCCATGGTATCGGAAAATTTGTTAGTTGAACATGGGATGGTTTGAAGGGTGTAATAATAAAAGGTGGTCAAAAGTATGTCTACATGATGTTTATAATTTTGAAGTATCTCATTACGAAAATGGTACATACCATTGACTTGGTTGACAACAAATTGTGAATCACCAAAGATGTGGATTGATTTGACATCTAGGGCATATGCAGCTTGGAGACCTAGTACGAGAGCTTCGTACTTGGAAATATTGTTGGTGCATTCAAATTCTAGTTTGAAAGACAAAGGCATGGGTTATCCATCTAAAGGAATGAGGATAATACCAGCCTCGCCCCCATAATGACACTTGGAACAGTAAAAAAAAGTGTCATTTGGTAAGGGGGTTCATCCAGGGAAAGAGTAGCAATTGACTCATCGAGAAAGTCAAAATTAGAGGGTTGATCCCCATAAATAGGTGTGTTGGCTAGTTGGTCAAAGTGATAGCTTGGCCCTTGATGGAATTTTCATGAATGAATTGGAGGTTAAGATCAACTAAAAGCATAAGACATCACACGACATGTTGATTTTGATAAGGTTTGGCGTATACATGAAGTGTAAGGGATCGATGTTGGTCACGACATAGGTTTTGTGATTGAGTAGGTAATGGTGGAGTTTGGTGGCAATGAAAACTAAGGCTAAGAAAAATTTTACGGATGGTTATATCGGGTTTCATAGTCCAAAAGAGTATGGCTTATGTAATAAACCACCTACTCCTTATGTTGTTCATTGTGATGAGCGAGCATGGCTCCCAAGGAATGATCAGTAGCTGATATGTATAGGTAAAAAGGTTGATCATCTTTAGGTGGAATGAGTATGGGTGGTGGAGAAGGTATTGTTTTAAGGCTACAAAACCTTGTGATGACAGTCATCATCCCATTTAAAGAAGACATCCTTTCTAAGTAGATGATGAAATGGTTGACACCAATCAGATAATTGTGAAATGAAATGGTGAATGGACTGCAATTTACCTTATAGGCTACGGATTTGGTGAAGGTTAGTAGGCGGAGGCATTTTGAGGATGGCCTTGACTTTAGCAGGGTCAACTTCTATACCACAGAGGGAAACAATAAATCCCGAAGCTTTCCTGAGAGAACCACAAAGATGCACTTTTTAGGCTGAAGGCAGACGTAATATTTAATGAGGTGGTCAAAGATGGTTTTGAGGATGGCAAGGTGCTTAGAGCGATGTTTAGATTTGGCCAAGAGATCATCCACGTAATCTTCCAATATGCGATGCATGATATCATGGAAGATGTAAGTCATAGACGCTGATATGTGGCACCAATGTTTTTAAGGCCAAAAGGCATGACTCGATAGCAGAAGGTTCCCTAAGGGGTGATGAATGTGGTCTTGTGTTGATCTTCTAGGGCAAGAAAAATTTTGTTATAACCGAGAATCCATCCATGAGTGACAGCATCTCATGACCAGCGGTGAGGTCAACCAATTGATCAATACCGGGCAAGGGAAATTCATCTTTTGGGCAAGCTAGGTTGAGGTCACGAAGTTCATACAAATGTGGAGTTCCCTATTGCTTTAGTAACATGGACAATGTTAGAAATCTAATGAGTATAATCAATGGGTAAGATGAAGGAAATGGAAACAAGGCACTAAATTTCTTCTTTGATGAGAAGAGCAATGCGAGGGTACATTTTCCTTAGCTTTTTGTTTAATAGGTTTAGCATCGGGAATGGTTATAATATTATGAACCACTATGGTGGGGTCAGTACAGGAATATCTGCGTAAGACCAAGTGAAAGCATAGTTATGATCTCGAAGAAAAGAAGTGATAGCTTCCTCTTCAAAGCAAAGATCTAAAGATTGTCTCGATCTTTAGGATGTGTAAGTCATCCCGAGTATGAATGTTGATCTCGATAGTCGATTCATTCAACATGGTTTATTTCTTAGAGGGTAAAGACCAATGAATATATGAGTCTTCTACACCAAGGTCCATGAGTATGGATTCATCATCCCGATATTGAACGACATTAATTGTAGGTGTGTCGTCATTGATCATTTCAGGATACGGGAATGGAAGAGTGGAAGGGGCCTCGCCTTCATGTTAATAAGTCAAAGGCCCCAAGGAAATGGTGTTTATGAGAAAAAAATACATGGGATAGATTCAGATCCATCGAATCCGTTGGTGACAAAGTGGTGATGAAGGTGGAGAAAAGGCTAAGGTCCTCAATGAGTTCATTGTGGGCTTGTTTGGTAGGAGGTTCGAAGAAGCCGATACAACTACGGTCATTATGTTTGTGGGTGGTACAAGGAATAATAGTATGGTGGCCTTGCTCATAAAAGCCAAAACCAAAACCTTTCCATGCATAGTGGTGTAGGAAGGTGTGGGTAAAACGATGATTAGTGAGTGATTGGAAGTCAGCAAAAATGGGTAGGTTTATGATGGTGGTTTAGGTGTGTAAGTGGTAGTATCAAGTCCCCCATAGGTGAGACTAGTACGAAGATAAGGAGGACCATAAATGAGGCATTATCCTATATGGTGATCATAGCGAGGGTGTTGGTGAAGGCTTCCATACTCGTGTGGAGTAAGGAATGTGTTAACACTATATAAGTGGTACTCCCCCAAAGTGAGGCATTAAAAACACCTTCCAAGGGGTGGAGTGGATTTGGTATGTAGGTAGATGGAATGGATGATGTGTCGAGAGGTTGATGTGGAGGTGGAGTTAATAGATTAGGAAGCTAATGGATCAGCCATGGAGGTTATAGAAGTGGTAGGAATGGAGGAGGTATGTGAGGTGAAAGAAATGGTCAGATCTTGGTAGGTGGAGGTGAAGGTGAATTGGTAGTGGTTGCGGAGGTAAATGGCTTGATAGGTATGAGCACATCATTAGGTCGGTAAAGCATGTTGCATGTTTTGAAAGGTGTTAGGTCAGCCGGAATGGTATAAGTGTGTCCTTCATGTTCAAACTTTATACAACGATGTAAAGTGGAAGGAACGCAACCCATGACATGGATCCGGCTCTACCAAGCAACAAGTTATATTGGAATTCCCCTCCAAAATGTAAAACAATTCTGGAATAGTGCGGGTACCCACGTGAACATGAAGGATGATAGTGCCTAGTGCGGAGGTGATAGCGTAGTTGAATGAATGCAACATGACTAGATGTTTATGCATGTAATTGTTAGTTATGCACATTTGAGAAAATGCATGGGATGAAATGATGTTAATGCCAAAGACCTCCATCAATCATCACACAGTGTACACCGTATGTCATCAATGTGGACGGAGATGAAGAGGGTTGGATGCGGGTCATCATTTTGGTGCGGCGTGATCTCTTCCTCCGAGAAGCTAAGGGATGCCACTTGGTTAACAAGATGGGGTGAAGATGAAGGTGGTAATTTGGTGAGAGAGGCTACATGATGGGGTGTGATAATGGAGGCTACGGGTGTAGGGTCATTGCGTAAAACCTCAATACATTAAATAACCTCCATGAGGGCTTGACGATGGGATTACGAGGTTTGGATGAGGTCATATAAAGACATTTTGAGGGGAGATTGGTGTAATTGTTTGAGCATGGTGTGATGTCCGACGCCATTAGAAATGGGGTACATGGGGTTACTGAGATAGTTATTTTAGGTATGGGTGTAGATGGTATGTTAGGTATAGGATTGGTTGGTAGGTCGGATTGCCCTTTCTTTACCCTTCTACGCACGTGAAGTGACTATTAGTGCAAAATCACCGCACCCACGGACGCAGATTAGGCTTCTAGGTTGATCACTCGGCATCCAGTGTGATTGCACAACATGGAAACCTCTCTCCAAGTGTGGGGAATTGTTAAACTAAGAGAGGAATATCCAGTTAGAGGTGGTTCCTCAAACTCCTCCGATTTAGATCTATATTTGCACAACTACAGAGGTTCGAGATCCTAATCTTACTCTAAAATTACAAGAAGACAAAGATAGAAATGCAAAAATTTAAACTAACTAAAGATGGTTATGCACCAAAAGGAGTGGTGAAACATTTTGTCATGCAAATAGACACTGAGACCAAAGTTTACAACATAAAACATACATGTAGATCGATAAGATATAATTTAGGATCTCGAAATGAAGCAAATAATACAAACAAATGACCTGAAAACCATTCATAAGGCTTGCATTATCATTTCCAGTGTCAAAATCACTGCATTACAACCTCAGAGAGGTAAAAAACTGTTACAATCTTTGGAGAGGTCTAATTCTTGCAACAATCACTTGTTGGAGGTGAAAGAAGAAGTTGCTATCTCCAAAAAATGTTCCCCCTCGTGAAATGAGCCAAATCGGCTTTTTACATTAAATGAGTCGAGCCTAGAGACAGAAATGTACAAAAACATGAGAGCCCATTCCTCCTTAACTACAGATGCATTAAAATGGCATGGGATACCTTACAAACCCATACCCTATCAATTTTGACCGAATTGCAGGAGAATGCGACCCATTCTGCGTTAAATTTGGTCGCTGAAATGTCACTTCTGGCCATGAACACGTGTCAGAGCCATTTCTTAACTTTATCTCTCTAGACTACACTAAAATTTAAGATTAACTCCAAAATCATGTAGAGAATTTTATAAGCTTTCCGTTGATATAAAGAACGTGCAAATCTGAGCTCTGGATCGAAAGATATGGAGATATGAAGATTTAGGGCACAAAATAGGCAAAAACTGGTTTTGAAATTTTTCCCACGCTTCGCCACCTGGATGACACGTGTCAAGAGCTGATTGGATGCATAATTCTCTCTCCTCTACTCACCCACGGGTTTTCCTTGAAAACTTTGACTTTTTGTGATTTTGGAACATTTTCCACTTTTTTCCCCGCGCCTCCGCCACTGGGACACGTGCCATAATGTGATTGGAGGGAGGGCGTGGGGCATCCTTTGCATTTAGCTTTTTGGCTGAAACTTGGCCAAATTTTCTAATTCCTCCCCGAGCTCAGTACTTATCTGTTCCATTGGACACATGTCCTCTTCTGATTGGCTCGGGCTAACCCTTCAAACCTCGCCCTTTTCTCATTTGGACGTTTCCCCTTGTGACACGTGTCATGATTTGGTGGTCTCCGGGTCACCGGCTATCCGCGTCTTCCGCATTCTCATGGCCCGGCTGTCCCAAACTGCTTGGGACAAATTCCTCCGATCCACCCGAAATGGGCTTCCTTGTCCCTTTTCTACTGATGACATGTGGCGTAATGTGATTGGCTCTCGACTCCTTCGGCTATCCGCGTCTTCCGCGTTCCTCTCTGCCCCGAGATGTCCCGAATCAAGTTCTCTGCGCCGGCTGATCTAGACGGTTCGCATCCCGATGTCCCAACTGGTCCTAGTGTTGCGAGGACTAGGACTTAGCCATTTTCATGATTTTCCGGCCTAAGCTTTTTTTTCGTAACTTTTTCACCTTTTCTCAGAACTTGCTCTTTTCTTCTTGGAGCGGGGGGTTAGAAAAAATCTGAGGGAACCCTAGAAACATGATTTTTGCCCTGAATCAATCTATTTGCTTGGGACTTGATAATTTAATGCATGTTATCAAATTTTACCCTGCGGGGTGCAATTTGGATAACAATTTGGCGACTCAACGGGGTTACCTACCTGCTAGGTAGAAGATCGGTTGCCTAAAGTAGTCCATTGGGCATGGAGTCATCAAATATTCGAGTTTAGAACCCCAACTGACTCAGAATGTGTAAGGAGGAAGATGGAAAATCACTTGATGGAAGTAAGGACTGAAAACATCTCCATGGACAGCAAGTGTATGCCAAAGCACTTAGGAAAACAAAACTAACCTACAAAGAAAACAATGTGCACAAGCACTTGGAGGAATGAAAATCTAATCTAATATTTACAAGGTAGTGAACTTTCCTCTAGAAACAACGCTTGAGATAGATTCCATTGACTAGAATTTGCAGTTCTTCACCATCCAATGAGACCAATTGGAAAGCATTGCTGCTCTTGCACTTCGTGACCATGTATGGGCCACTCCACATGGCATCAAATTTTGAATGCCTTCCCGGTTTTCTCTATCCACATCCCATTTCAACACTAGATCTCCAACTTGAAAAGATCTATCTTTGGCCTTCTGTCAAAGGTCTTCTTGATCAAAGCTTGATCTTTTTCCATTGCTTGGGATGCCTGATTTTTGATCTCTTGTAGCTCCATGATCTCTTGTAGCTCCATGGGCTCAAACTCTAGCAACTCCAGCTGCTTCATGAGTTCTAATGTTGGAAACTCAAGTGACATGGGCAAGATTGCCTCTCTTCCATAGACAAGTTTGAATGGAGAGTTACGTGGATTTTTTGGGAGTTACCCTATTAGCCCATAAGGCTGATTTCAGTTTGGTATGC
The DNA here is from genome assembly GCA_018340775.1 of Taxus wallichiana var. yunnanensis. Lineage (NCBI taxonomy): Eukaryota > Viridiplantae > Streptophyta > Pinopsida > Cupressales > Taxaceae > Taxus > Taxus wallichiana. Next base: position 682,558,304 of record CM031242.1, on the reverse strand, counting down.
CAAGACCTCGATTCTCATCAAGAGTCCTCCTAATGATCCTTAACAAGCTCTTGTTTGTAGACTCGGCCCGGCCATTACCTTGAGGGTAATAGTTCGATGAAGTGCTTAGGTAAATATCGTTTCTTGACAGCCCACTCGGTCACCTTGGATCCAATGAATGCCAATGCATTATCCGAGATTATTGTAGCAGCACACCAAATCTGGTTGTTATCCCCTCATAAAAGTCTAAGATGCTAGACTCATTTGCCTCTTTGAGTGCTAACTTTGCATACGTCCATTTGGTGAAGTAGTCCGTGGTCTGTCAAAATCTATTTGTGCCCTTGGCTTGAATTGGGATTAATGAATCCAATGAAGTCCAAACCCCATTACATGAATGGCTGGTCAACCGAGATTGGATGCAATGGAAGGGCAGCAAGTCTCTCTTTTCTGTGAAGAATGCACAATTCTTACACCTCTTGATCCATGCGTAGCAATCATTGAATATTTTAGGCCAATAATAACTAGCCTTCATGATTTTTAGAGCTGTCACTCTTGGTGCAAAATGACCACCAGCTGGTCCACCATGAAACTCTTCCAACACCCTCTGAATCTGATTTGTGCTAATGCATCTCAAAGCAAAGACTCCATTCACATCTTTCTTGAACAAAACTCCATCAACAATGGCATATGGGACAGCGTGCAATCTGAAGTGTCTCCTTTGGGTCTTGTTCATCTCCCGGAGGGCACGGGCTCGTGCTTAGGAAGTGTGTAATACCCCGGGTCCAGCAAGGAGTGGGGGTAGCATTGTCTTCTTCTTGATTGCCACTTGGCTCATGGCCATCCTGGATCACAAAACAGCCTCTTCTTCATTTCATACTTCTTTTGCTTCCCAAAACAAGTTTCTCACACAATCCTTTCCCTCTTACCAGCTTGGTAATCTTGATTTCAATGTCATACTCCATGACACGGGTGATCCAACCTGCCCTTTCTCGTTCAAATCTTTGTTGAGGAGGAAGTCCTTAACCCCAAAGATGCGAGACTAGAAACTGGACCTTGTTGTTTGAGACTAAATTCTTGAATTTCTTCAAGCTTCGACATCTGCAAGCACGTGCTTCTCAATAAAAGAGTACCTCACCTCATAGTCATCTAGGCTCTAGCTGAAGAAGGCAATTGGCTGCTCATCATTATCCTTGTTGTTGTACGAATGGCAAAAATAGTGTCATTACCTCCAAACGCATAGAGGATGAAATCCTTGGAGAGAATTGCAGGTTGATGAGAGTTGGTGCTTGAGAAATGGCTTCTTTGATTGCTTCAAAACTCTCCTTGCCTTCTGCTATCCACTTGAAAGCCATGCTCTTCTTTAACATTTGGGTGATGGGCTTGACAAGGGCTGCAAAATGGGACAAACCTTCGAACAAAGTTTATCCTCCCAAGAAACTCTGAAGGGATTTCTTGTGGCTTGGTAATGGTAGTGCTCTTATGGCTTCAACCCTCATGGATCAATTGCTAATCCTTCTTTGGAGACAATATGGCCAAGGAGCTTTCCCTCATGAGCCAGAATATGCATTTTTGGGATTCAATGATACCCCAAATATTCTACACCTCAAATACCCGCCTCGAGATGAAAGAGGCGATCCACCGCATTTTTGGAAAATATAGTGATGTCATCAAGATATATCGAACTATTTTATTGATCAACCCATTGAATGCCATATCCATTTCCCTTTGGAAAGTGGCTCCAACATTTGATAGGCCAAATGGCATCTTCCCGTATGCAAAAGTTCCCCATTTGGTTGTGAAGGCCGTCTTGAACCGGTCCTCTTCCTTCACCATAATCGATTGTATCCGAGTAGCCATCAAGTAGTGAAAACCTCTCGGAGCTAGCCACAACTTGCAATTTTTGCTCCATGGAAGGGAGTGGGTAATGGTCCTTGAGAGAGGCTCTATTCAAGTCTGAAATCAACACACAATCTGATCTCCCCACTCTTCTTTCTGACTGGAACTAAGTTGGCAACCCAACTAGAATGCTTGATTGGGAATATGATCCTTGACTCAATCAACTTGTCCAATTCTTTCCTCATGAGAGGCTCCATGTGTGGATTGACTGGTCTTTGTTTTTACCTGACAGGCTTAGTATTTGGATCCAATTCAATGGTATGCTGAGCTAAGTTGGGATTGAAACCCTTCAAGTCTTCATAGCTCCAAGCAAACACGTCAGGGAACTCTTGACATAGTTGTATGAACTCATACCTTTCTTGTTCAGTTGTCATCCTTCCAATTTGCAATGGCTTGTTCTCTTCTACCAAGATGGATACTGAATCCTCTCTCTTGACCTGAATGTTTGCTTTCTCCTTTCTAAACTGATCATTGGGGTTAAAAATGGACTCCAAAGTGATAAGTCCCTTGGGTAGCTTGTTAGTTCTCAGCTGTACCACTTGGTCACCATATCTTGTTGTTCCAATTTTTCTTGATTCTTAGCCTGATTACTCGGCTTCTTGCAAGAAATGAATGATTTGCTTTGGTCATTCTCAAACACTTGCCAACCGACATTGTTATCTCGGCATCGAAGGCCTCACAATCACGTGGATGTTTGGCTATACCTTGTCTTTTTGAATGCTTTCCATAATGTCAAAGGCTGCCCTACCGCTGCAAGCTTTGTTAGCAGCACTTGATTCTCTTTCCTAGGAATGGATTTGATGCCAAAACCCTCAAAATCTTCCATGAGGTCCCACACCCTGTTCTTGTAGCACTTGAGCAAATCATTTTTGGCAGCATGCTGTCCCTTGACCTAATTTACAATCAATTCACTGTCCCCAAAGACTTGCAAGTTCTTAATTTTCTTCTTGATTACCCAATGCATTCCTTGCACTAAGGCTTCATATTCAAGCAGTGTTATTGGAGCATGCAAACTGAAATCTAAAAGCTAAATAGTACTTTACTCCTTGAGGTGAAACAAGCATGGCTCCACCTCCCGTACCTTGTCTACTCCTTGATCCATCAAAAACAGCTGCCATACCTCATTGTCATCCTTGTGGCTCAACCTTTGGTGATGCTAGGAATAGGCTGATTTTCTTGTGTATGCAATAGACCCCTAGCTCGCTTTCTTCCACTTCTTGGTAAGGATCAAAATCATGTATTTTGTTTTCCCATTCATCAAGAGTTAGATCTAGGATGCTTCCAACCTTGGTGTCGGCTTCATCGGTGCTTGGGTGGTCTTCTTGATCAAATCTTGAACAATTGGCATTGATCCGACTTGGGGTGTAAGGCTCAATGTGGAAGTTTGCAATAGGTTCAGACCTGATTGTAGCCTTAGTTCCATACCTCATTCGAACATCATGTGTGACCAATCAGCGAGACAAATATCCCGCAATCTTGGCTATGAAGTCCTTGACAAGCAGAGGGCAAAGAGTGGTGGAAGGTCTATGATCGATACATCTTGTAAAACAACAACATTTGGACATGCATCCAAGGTAAGACTCAAGTTCCTAATCGCCCCAATTATTGCCATATTCTTTGCTGTCCCATCTAATCGTACTACCCCTTTGGATATGGTTTCATATTGGAGCCCTAGCTGATCAGCTATTTGTTTAGGCATCACTGAGCTACTTGCCCCGGAGTCTATCATGCAATTGTGCACTAGCTGATTTCCAATGATTAATGAAACATAGAAAGGAGGGGGCTTCAACATTTTACCTTGCTATCCTCCATGATTTCCCTCAGGCTGGGCAGCATTTGTGAGCACTTTGTCCTGCATCTGAACTTGCTGGTTCGAAGTTGGCTAGTCCTTCATGGTAGCTTGCAGCAAATCTCTTTGGCCTGGGATAGATAGGGATTCCCACATTGATATATTGACGTTTGTCTTCTTCATCTGATCAATGATATTGAATGGTGATGAAGGATCTCTTTGTTGTCCCTTTGTTTGCACATTCACTCCTTGCACGTAGGCGAAACAAGCCCTGGTATTTGAGTTGGCCTAGGGGCTGTTCTTGGCTGCCCTTGTGCATTTACAACCGGATTTTGTTTTCCAACCACTTGTGGAACCCTAGAAGGTCATGGATTGGTTGGGGCTAATGACTGTTCTTCACCCAAATTCCTCCTTTTGACCTTGTGTTAGCTGCAACACCTTGAGAAACTACCGATTCGTGCCACAAAAATCCTCTACTTGCCAATTTACTAATGTGGTGTCATTTGGGGCTGATTGCGTTGGAATGTTTCTTGTTGTTGGTTGTTTCCTTCGACTACCCTCACCCTCCACACCAGAGTTGTCACCATTAATGCTTGATTCAAAGCACCATTGAAGCACATGGATTGGTTATGAGGCTTATTGCATGGAAAACACCAATCATACTCCCGGGAAATGTTGTTTTGTGTTGGCACCAATGCCCTAGAGGCGTATATGGCATTTGGATTATAGGCTGAAATGGTCTATTGGCGAGGAGGCCTTGTTTGATTCATATTTGCAGCAGGATTAGGTGGCCTTTTTGGTTGGTATGGCTGCCTATTAGGCTGAGCTTGAGGTTGATAAGAAGGTCTAAAACCTTGGGCCTCGCTTTGCCTCGAGAGTAACCACTCATTGCCTAGGTTTTGCAATTGCTTCATGACTTCTCAAGCTCGTTTGGGGTACTTGGAGATGAAGTGGAAGCTTTATTTGAACTTTGATTTCTAGGAGTGGGAGAAGGAGCCAAATTAGGTGCTTGACTAGTGTTTGGACTCTCTAAACTTGGAAACAATGGCATGGGAGGTCTAGGGGCAAGTTTTCCAGCTTGGATCAAACAATTTTCAGCCCTAATGGCAATGCTATAAGCCATAGGGATAGTTATGCCTCCCATGGACTGAATCAACATAGAAATATAAGAATTTAGAGCTTTGAGATAGTAGAGAAAAGCACCTTCGTCACATTGGCTTTGTCCACCTTTGGAATCCTCTCCCAAGACCTTTGAAATCTGAAGTTGAAGTCACCATTTGCTCGTTGGGAGCTCTCTTGATAGTTGTCAATTGTTCTAGTAGAGACAAATTGTCTCCCTTCTCTCCAAACTACTCATGAAGTGCTATACACAGCTGATTCCAATTTGTGATAGAACCAGCCCCAAGGCTCCTAAACCATTGCAATGCTTTACCCTTGAATGAAGATGCTAGCAACTTAATGTACCACTTGCATCTCGTCGATTTCATGGATTGCACAAAGGTTAGCAATATCTTTAACATGATCACCTGGAGTAGTCCGATTTTCTCCAAAGTGAAGTACGAAATGTTCTTCAAGGCTGCAATAGGACCTGGATGTTGTGCATTGAGGGAAAGTGGGCTTTGCCTGTGAAGTTGATGTAGGGATTGTTTTCAGCCATTCGATTGGTCTTAAAACCCTTGTTGACTAAATGAAAGGCCTACCAGTGGAGGAGTTGAGAGAGTTTTGTTTGGTGGAGATGGAGACCTTTGAATCCCTCTTCCTCTTTGCCTTCTTCTTGGAGATAACTACGGTGTATTCAAATAGCATTTATTCTTCTCCAACTCTTGACCTTGTGGTGATTCTTCTCATGAGTTTTCAGCCTGCACTTGAAACCAATCGATTCTTCCCCTGAAGCCGCCAGATATGCAAATAATAGCTCTTTTCAAGCAAAAAAATTACAGCAGATGCACATCAATTTTTGCTGCAATAAAAATTAGACCTCTAGGTCCCACCGGCATGCCAAAAAAAGTGCAAAATCAATCTTGCACTCGGACGCAGATCGTTTCTAGGTTGATCACTCTGGCATCCAGTGTGATTGCACAACATGGAAACCTCTCTCCAAGTGTGGGGACTTGTTAAACTGAGAGAGGAATCTCCAGATTAGAGGCTGGTTCCTCAAACTCCTCTGATTTAGATCTATATTTGCACAACTACAGAGGTTCGAGATCCTAATCCTACTCTAAAATTGCAAGAAGACAGGATAGAAATGCAAAAATTGAAACTAACTAAAGATGGTGATGCACCAAAAGGAGTGGTGAAACATTTCTGTCATGCAAATAGACACAGACCAAAGTTTACAACATAAAACATACACAGACTGATAAGATATAATTTAGGATCCGAAATGAAGCAAATAATACAAACAAATGATGAAAACCATTCACAAGGCTTGCATTATCATTTCCAAAGATGTCAAAATCACTTGCATTACAACCTTAAAGAGGTAAAAGCTGCTACAATCTTTGGATAGGTTTTCTTGCAACAATCACTTGTTGGAGGTGAAAGAAGAAGTTACTATCTCCAAAAATGTTCCTCGTGAAATGAGCCAAATCGGCTTTTTACATTGCATGGGTCGAGCCCAGGAGATAAACCTACAAAAACATGAGAGCCCATTCCTCCATAATCTGCAGATGCATTAAAATGGCATGAGAAACCCTACAAACCCATACCCTTTCAATTTTGATGAATTGCAGGAGAATGCGACCCATTCTACATTAAATTTGGTCGCTAAATGTCACTTCGGCCATGAACATGCGTGAGCCATTTCTTAACTTTCTCTCTCCGTGACTACACTAAAATTTAAGATTAACCCCAAAATCATGTAGAGAATTTTATAATCTTTTCGTTGATATAAAGAATGTGCAAATTTGAGCTCTGGATCGAAAGATATGGAGATCTAAAGATTTAGGGCACAAAATAGGCAAAAACTAGTTTTGAAATTTTTCTGTGCTTCGCCACCTGGATGACACGTGTCAAGAGCTGATTGGATGCGTAATTCTCTCTCCTCTACTCACCCACGGGTTTTCCTTGAAAACTTTGACTTTTTGTGATTTTGGAACATTTTCCACTTTTTTCCCCAGTGCCTCCGCCACTGGGACACGTGGCATAATGTGATTGGAGGACAGGGCGTGGGGGCATCCTTTGCATTTAGCTTTTTGGCCGAAACTTGGCCAAATTTTCTAATTCCTCCCCGAGCTCCATACTTATCTGCTCCATTGGACACATGTCCCTCTTCTGATTGGCTCGGGCTGACCCTTCAAACCTCGCCCTTTTCTCATTTGGACATTTCCCCTTGTGACACGTGTCATAATTTGGTTGGTCTCAGTGTCCTGCCGGCTATCCGCGTCTTCCACGTTCTCACGACCCGGCTGTCCCAAACTGCTTGGGACAAATTCCTCCGATCCACCCGAAATGGGCTTCCTTGTCCCTTTTCTGCCGATGACACGTGGCGTAATGTGATTGGCTCTCGGCTCCTTCGGCTATCCGCGTCTTCCGCGTCCCTCTGTCCCAGATGTCCCGAACTGAAGTTCTCTGCACCAACCCGATATGGGTGATTCGTGTCCCGATGTCCCAACCTGGCCCTAGTGTTGCGAGGACTAGGACTTAGCCATTTTTCATGATTTTTCCTAGCCCAAGCTTGTTTTTTCTCGCAACTTTTTCACCTTTTCTCTAACTTACTCTTTTCTTCTTGGACAGGGGGTTAGAAAAACTGGGGAACCCTAGAAACATGATTTTTGCCCCGAATCAATCTATTTGCTTGGGACTTGAGAATTTAATGCATGTTATCAAATTTTACCCTAGGGGGGTGCAATTTGGATAAAGTGATGACATGTATGGTGTTTCATTGAGGGATTTGGTGAATGGGGAAGGTGTAGGGTGAGTGGTGTAACAACATGAAGGGAAAAAACCTACTGGATGAGAAAATCCTTGTGAGGTGAGCTGACATGGCAAGTTCTCTAATGTGAACCATGTTAATTTCAAATCTTGGGGGTGGAGGTTGTGGTTGTTGAGTAGGCGGTGTGGGAATGGGTGTCGGTGAAGAAGGATCCTCATCAAGAATGTCGTCATCATCAAAGTTGGTTTCTCGTGGACATAATTCGATAAGAACAGATTTTCAAGGCCTTGCAATTCTCCACATCATTCCCTAGCATAGGACGGTATGCACAAATTTTAGTATCATCAAACCCTTTTGGCTTAGGTTTGAGGGGGTCGTAAGGTCGAGTGGCGGTAATGTGATAACAAATTTCTCAAGGAGGTTGGTTAAAATTTTGGCATAGGATCCGCGCTAGTGGATCACAATGGGAAGTGGACGTGGGTCAAAGTGCAGTGTGGTTTATTGTCAAGGAACTATTTTTGGAAGAGGAGGAATGAGTTGAGCTAGGGGTTTAGGTGCTGTGTGTTTTTAGGTATCGATTGTGTTTGTTTGGGTAGGGGTACAATAGATGGATGGGTAGGAGGGTGTGTGGTTGGTTGGACTACCTTATTATGGGGTAGTGGGTTTTGCTTTTGGGTTTCACCTTCTTGGGTAAAGGTGATGTAGGTGTACGAGGTCTAGAAGGAAAAGTAGATGGAGGAAGAGGGTGAGTTACCCATGGGATTGATGTGAAGGTAGATGATGTGGGTCGTGGCTTGAGGTGAGAGGGACAATGACTCAAGTGTGGTGGGTAGTGAAGTAATGGTTGAGGGTATTGGAGGTATTGGTGGTAAAAAGACCGGCAGTGTGGGTTTAAGTTGTGTTGTGTGCCTAGGTAAGTTATAGGTTTGTGAGGAAGGAATGGGTTGTTGTGTTATTGGTTTATGGATGGGTGAAGGTTGCTTCACCATGTTGCATAGCTGAGGTTTTAAGATAGACGGGACAAGTGCGGCGGGTGTGATTGGTGTGGTCGTGGTATGAGGTTGATGAGTTTTTTTCTTTGGTTTGGGTGTCAAAGTAGGTGTGGTATTGATTTTGGAGGATGTAGCTAAATCTAGTTTAATAGGTCTATGAGTGAGTGGTGGTCGGGGTGACCCCTAAAGTGGTAATAGGTTTAGTTGAGGAAAATGTTGTAGGTGTGGGTTTGGGTTTAGATGTAGGTTAGGTTATGGGTAAGGGTGTGGTTTGAGTGCTAATAGGTATCATGGAAGGGGTTGTGATAGAGGTGGTTGTATTTGGTTTGATTGGTTGAAATGTGTTTGGGTAGATAGTGGAGGTATCAGCGAGGGATCTCTACATCTGTGTTGAGATGGGGAGTAAGAGACACCCCCATAGTAAATCCCTATCCACATAATCTAAGTGATCGGCCAAACATGAGAAACGACACATCCGTGGGTGGAGTTGGTGATGACCTAATGGAAATTCCCATAAAATGTGTCTTAGAGACAGGAATCGGCTAGCTTTAGCTTCGTGGGTAAGAGAGCTGAAAGTAGATCAACGGGATTCATGGTAGCCACAGAGAATGCTCGCCAAGAGGAAAAGGTGTCTCAACCTGGGTCTATGATAGGTGGAGGAGATGATAGGAGCTCCTCTATAAGTGGAGGAACATATGGGTGCTCTTCTATGGGTGGAGGATGCAATGGGTGCTCCTCTCGTGGGTGGAGGAGATAATGAGTGCTCCTCTCACGGGTGGAGGAGGTATTATAGGTAAAGGTTCTCTAAGTGGTAAAGCCGGGGTGAGATGGGCTCAATGTTAGAGTAAGACCCTTCGTAGGTGATGAAGGAGATGAAAGGTTTTCCTTTATAGGTGAAGGAACAGGGAGGTCGGCTCCAACGCGGAAGGAGGATTTCGTGCTAGGATCTCCTCTATGGAAGGAATATGGGGTAATTAGGAGGTGACATGTACGTCATTAAATAAAGAGTGATCCTTGTGGGTAAGGGTATCATGAGTTAATGTCTCACCAGTTTAATTGGATGAAGGGGCATGGTTGAAATGGTTTTTGAAGATTTGTAGATTTTGGTTAGGGGTGACATTGGGATTATCCATAGTTAACTCACCTTTCTCGAGCATTTCTTGGAAAATATTTTTGAAAGTGATGCAATTGCCATCACTATGACCCTTTACTCGATGATAGTTACGTAAAACATGTTCTTTATACCATGCGGGCATGGGGTGAGTAGGGTCAAAACTAGTATGTGGTTTTAGAGGTGGAAGAGTGATGGCTCCAGGCTTTGATAAGATTTTATAAGATAGAAGAGTAAGGTTCCCAATTGGGGTATATTTTCACTACTCCCATTTGAATTGAAAAGTATGGACAGTGAGAGATTATATGAGGGTCTAGCCCTGATTTAATGGATGAGATGGGCTAGCCTTGAGTACCATCAAGCTGCGTTAGCGGTGCCCTTAGCTTTTGAATAATTAGTTTGTGTTTTGGAAGAAGAAGAGGTATCATTCAATTTGAATTCCAAATTTTTATTACATAATTAGATTTTCTTCTCTTCGATGGCTCGAATCTCTAACTTTCGTGTCATAGTGAATGCCTCATCGAATGTTTGGAAGGTTTAGACCTACAAGGTCAATGAAATATGTCTAGTGCAAGCCCATGTGAAGAGCTCGATGAGTTCGATTTTGGCGGTTGGAAGGTAAGTTGATTGATCAAAGCTATGCCAATGAAAGTGATAAAATCGGTGGTAGATTCATCCTCATACTAACATGTGGAATATAGATCGGTCATGGTAAGCTTCTTGACGATATTGATAGAGAAATGATCTAAGAAGGATTGGGCTACCTAATTGAATGAGAATATAGAGTGTTTAGGTAACCCACTAAACCAATCTAATGTATATCTACCGAGGACATGGGAAAGGTTCTCAAAAGCAAGGCATCATCATGAGCGAATAGATAACACCCATGTTTGAACGACCATAAATCATGTTGTGGGTCTTCTTTTCTATTGAAACGATTGAATTTAGGAATTTCCCAATGCACGAGGTATGAACAGATAGGAATGGATGGGTGAATAGGCTTGTTGCAAATCTTGTCATAGGTGAGAGTGTTGTGAGAGTTGAAACCGATGCCTCCAATGTCCGTGATCTTGTCCAACATCAATTTAATTAGGTCATTGGTGGGTTGTGATGACCTGGATGCCTCCTATATCATGAGGAGGTTGGTTTTGGGCATACAATAGGGGTGGCAATCCAGTGTATGGAGCTGCCATGTAGGGTTGTGGAGAAGAAGGTAGTGAAACAGGGGTACATTCTTGAAATGTAAAATGGATGAAATGGGAGGTTATTGATAGTATGTATATGGGGGTGGAAGGGTCATGGTAACCCTAGTGGTCACTAGGTTAATGATTGTGGAATAGAAAGGACCAAGTTTTGAAATGGGGTAGGGGTCACCGACACCGGAGGTGGTAATGTAGCTACGGGTATGTGGGAGAAATTAGGGGCAAATGAGGTTGTGTTTGGGGTAGTTGTTGAGGGTACAAAGTGGATGCAACGAGGGCCACAGAGGTAATGAGACATGACAATCATAGAAGGTATAGGACCTAACCTGTGAAATTATCGGGGTAAGGTGGATGCGAGTAGCACGGAGCTAGATGGGGCTGATGCGGGAGTGGGTGCAAGAGTTAGGGGGATAGATATGGGCATGCCATATATCAACTGACCCGAGGTGTCTCGAGTGGATGAGTGAGAAAGGTAAAAATGCAAGGTGGTAGGGTTCTGGTCAAGGAGTTGTGTGAACTCCTCATCTCCGGTAGCGATAGTAATAGGCTAGATGATATCCATGGCTGGTGATAAAATAAAAGGTGGTGAAGGACTAGGTGGGAGTGGTTGACAACTGGTGTGAAATACGAGTGTGCTTACTTGTCTTTGGGTCAGCACCATGTGAACCACTACTGATCAGGAAGGGCTTCTTCTTTGTAAATGACACAGAGAATAGCAGGAATAGGTGAATCCGGCGACAAAAAGTGGGTTAAGTACCAAATGGTGGCTAGAATGTGAAAAAAGCTAATCGATGTCGGTTGAGAAAATCAATGTCGGTTAGGGGTAACCACCGCCGCCATCTTGTGAAATTGAAATAGTGATGAAAGAAAGTTGTTGTGAATTAAAATCTAATGTAGAATCAGACACTGGAATTTCGAGAATGATGATGATATGGCCCAGGCACACTTAGGTGAAGCCATAATACACCAGCTATGATAAAGAGCATGTGAGGATGAAAAAAGTGATGAATGTGATCTCTCACCTCAAAATGCAAGCCAAGAAAAAACACTAAGAAAATGTGATCCTAGGAGTGCCCTTTCTATTATGTTTGTTTAGCTTATGTTATTTAGGGACTGACACATGAATTATGAAATAGAGTTTTTGGTGAGGATGGCTTCCTACAAAGAAGGAGATCTAAAAGGTGAGGTTTTGTGTATGTTATGGTGGGGGTGGGCTTCACTCAAGTATGACTCGTGAGCAAGAAAGAGCCAGTAGGTGCCCCGTGTGATGTGATCATGTGATCACCTACAACTTCTTCCGTAGGATGTTGTTTAAGAATGTATGTAGTTTGAATTTTTGTGTGGTTTGGTAAGACTCGAGAGAAAGAGAAAAGGATAGAAGTGATTTTCTATGATTTGTTTGTCAACCATCAGTTAGGCATGACTTCCAGCGTATAGGTTGCCCTTAATTAGTGTGAGCTAATTTAATAAATAAGAATAGAATGCACTTATTTTTAAACCTAGATCAAAAATGTGAAATTGGATGACAAAATAAGATGAAGAGGAAGAGGGATGCTCTTTCACTATAATAAGGTTAGTATGTCCATCAACACAGTAAATGTTGTCGTGTGTATAGTGAACACATGAGGTCAAAGGTCACTAGCAATGTTCCGAGTTTAAGTATCTAGGTCACAACACAGTAGGGCTGAGGTATGGGAAAAGAATGAGTCTACGAATGAGGACGAGGTGAGGGGGTAAAGGATAAGGTCAAGAAGGTCAAGTGGTGTGGCCAAGTGAGGTGAGTGTAGGATAAAAAAGGATTCAGGTCAAAAATTGGGGGTAGGGGGTAGGAAAAGGACTAAGCAGGGAAACCGATGATGGTTTAAGGGAACCAATGTCGGTCAAGCTAGACCGACCATGGTAAGCTAGGGCATGGGACTCGATGTCGGTTAGGTAAACCGACACCGATTATGTTGGGGTTGTTATAAAAAGAGATAAATCTAAGTTTTACAAATTATTTGTGTTTTATCAAATGGGGAAAATGGAAAAAGAGATAGGAAAAGGTGAAAAGTGACAAGGTGAGACTAAATACTGAGTTGGTGAGCGTCATGGTAGAGGATAGTTGGGTGATAGGTGGATCCACGAGTTGAGTTGGATCGATTGGAGTGGATCAATGGGTGGATGGATTAGGTGGAGAACAAGAGGTCATTTAGTGATGGTAGAGGCAAGAGTGGGATCGGGAAACCACTAGTGCAACAACCATAGGTGCCACCATAGAGATAGTAGTGAGATGAGGTAAGGTTCAAATCCTTTTCATGTTTTGTGAGGTAGATTAGGGTAGAAGTCAGGTTTGGAGAAAAATGGGGTTGAGGGGGGGAAAATGAAATTGGAGTGCTAGGAGGGTAAATTGGGTAAAAGAAGGACAAGGAAGGGTAGACGTAGGGAGTAGAAGAGGTGGAAGGGGGTGTGGGGAGGTGGGACAGATGGGGAGGTGAGGAATGAGAAAAAAATGGGAAAGCTAGGGCACGTTTCTACGGGTGTTACCGAGAGACAGTGATCGACGCGTCGGCCAAATGTTGACCGGCATTGGTAAAGTCTAACCGGAATTGGTCACGGATGAGATGACCCGATGCCGGTTATGGGTAAATTGTGGTCAGTCTAGGAGGACTACTACCGGTCAGTGGGGATAAAACACTTTCCCAAAAATGTGGGATAGGCAAAGGCCGGGTGGTGGGGCAAAGTGTGGAGACTTGTGGGCAAGTAGGTAGGGTCGGGAGTGGGTCAAAATGGAAGTAGGTGAGGGGTGCAGTAAATAGGTAAAGTGATGTTGGGTTAGGGTGAGTAGGTGTTGGTTGGGTTGGGTAAGGTTAGGGTGAGTAGGTGCGGGTTGGGTTGGGTAGGTAGTTAGGCCATGGGATAAACAGGTAAGTAGTGAAGTAAAATAGGTAGGGTAATGGGTGTAGGTGATTGTGGGTATGGTTTGAGCTTGAATAATTTGATTATTTTGTGGGATACATGTGAGAGATCAGCCGAGGATACGAGATAGGTGCCACCCATGCTTGTGACACTACAAGCCGTAGTGATACCCTGAGAAGTTATGGCATGTGTAGGAGGTGGGTCCGAGTGGGTTGTGATGCTACCGACATGTAGTCCAAAAGTGAGTCCGATGGTCACCATCATCGATAGATGGGACTCGGTGACCAACATGTTCTACCCACCGACGGGTGAGATGATAGTCACCCTAGAGGACGTGTTTAGGATCCTGCGGTTACCCATATTGGGTACGCATGTATATTCAATCTCCTTAAAGGCGTCGATTAGTTGATGCTAATGAGTATTTGGGAAGGGGATGGCAGAGTTGACATTCCACAACACCATCCCTGTGCTATGGAGAGATGTACCTAGCTCGCCCTGAGGAGACGATGCTAGTACTATTACCGATGGAGGTATTCTGCTATTTTGCATGGAGGTAAGATGGTGGGGCATGGGAATGGGAGAAGAAACTAAGTAAGTAAAAGTATCTTCTCAAATGATGATGAACCAAAAGACTGAGTTAACAAAAATTACCTGTTTATATGAGCTTGATGTCCGATTGCAATGGTGGGTGATCAATTACAAGGAACTCGATGTGGTAATCGACACTTCCTCGATTGCTCCCATAAAGGCATAATGGCTCTGTATTCACTTTTGGTGTTGGCTATCTATGTTTAGATGCGTGTACGGATACTAGTTCTGCTTGTATGAAACTCTAGTTTCGTCACTTGTTCTCGAGAAGATGTATCGGCCTCTCGAAATGTGCCAACCTCGAAATAAGGTTGTTTCGGGTTAACCGATGGTAGTTTAGGGTGACCGGCATCAATTAGGGCTGGATTTCTTAGGTATTCTAAAATGGGTGGATCCTTTTGATTTTCTTGGATCTCACCCATTTTTGCTCCACGGAATAGAATGGAAGATTCCTTAATGAGATAGTAATGTGGTTAGAGAGAATATAGGTTTTGATTTTTAGGGTTTGGGTAGGTCTTAGTTAGTTATGGCAACTTACTAAGAATAGGTCTTAAGGTGAGGTGGCTAGATAAAGTGAATATGTGGGCATTATCTCAATTAGGATATTAAAATGATAAATATTGTGAGGATAACGAATTAATTTAATTCAATTAATTAAATTAATATTAGAGAGGGGTGAAGGGGGCCATGGTTAGGTAAATGTGTTCAAGGTGTTTATTTGACGAGGACCAAGGAGAGTGTGACCCAATTTTGGTGTCTACATTTTGCCCCTTTTATCATGTAGCTTCTATTGGTAAGCAACGCTAACAAAAATAAGATTTGGTTGCCCCATGTGTGGGTGAAGGTGATCCCCTCAAACTAGTAACCGATGAGGTAGAAGGCGAACGGGTGAGTGTTTTGATAAAAGGTGAATGTGATGAAGAGGAAGGTGGGCAATAGGGGTAAAAAAAGGAAAAAAAGGTCTACTCGGGTAATCTAGGTAATGGGCGAGGGTCAAAGGTAGTTATAGTGAAACGCACACACTAGTATAAACTACATCATGGTACTAGGTTGAAGAGTAGGAAAACTCTACATTGTATAAGGTCGATAGGTTTATCCAAACAAGGTTGAGGTGATTCCAGTATCAAGTTATAGGATATGGTCGTGAAAAACATGACATAGGTCAGTGTAGGAATGTTTAGGTATGTTTTTAAGTACACCGTGGTTGGAGTCGGGATAAATGGTCATGGTAAGAGACAAGGTAAGGTCAAGTATGTTCATCAACATAGGTAACAGTGCCACAAGGTATAGTGAACACATGAGGTCAAAGGTCACTAGCAATGTTCCAGGTCCGAGTATCTAGGTCACGGCATGGGTAGGGCCGAGGTATGGGAAAAATAATGAATCCCTCGAATGAGGACGAGGTGAGGGGGTGAAGGATAAGGTCAAGAAGGTCAAGTGGTGTGGCCAAGTGAGGTGAGTGTACGATAAAAAATCATTTAGGTAAAATATTCGGGGTAGAGGGTAGGAAAAGGACTACGTGGGGAAACCGATGACATGTTTAAGGGAACCAATGTCGGTTAAGCTAGACCGACCATGATAAGCTAGGCACGAGACCTATGTTAGTTAGGTAAATAGACACCATTTATGTTGGGGTTGTAATAAACAGAGATAAATATGAGTTTTGTAAATCATTCATGTTTTATCAAATTGGGGAATTTAACAAAAGAGATAGGAAAAGGTGAAAGTGACAAGGAGATATCGAAGACCGAGTTGGTGAGCATCATGGCAGAGGATAGGTGAGTGATAGGTGGATCCATGAGCTGAGTTGGATTGATTGGAGTGGATCAATTGGGTGGATAGATTGGGTGGAGAGCGAGAGGTCATTTAGTGATGGTAGAGGTAGGAGAGGGATCGGGGGGACCACCAAGTGCAGCAATCGGAGGTGCCACCATGGAGACAAAAGAAGATGAGGTCAGAGTTCAAATTGTTTTCATGTTTTTGAGATAGATTAGGGTAGAATTCAGGTTTGGAGAAAATGGGGTTGAGGGGGAAAATGAAATTGGAGTGCTAGGAGGGTAAATTGGGTAAAAGAAGGAGGGGAAGGGTAGAGGTAGGGAGTAGAAGAGGTGAGAGGGGATGTAAGAGAGGTGGGATGGGTGGGGAGGTGAGGAATGAGAAAAAATTGGGAAAGCTAGGGCACATTACAATGGGTTGTCACCTAGACTATGACCAACATCGGTCTTATGTTGACCAATGACAAGTAAATTCTAATAGGAATCAGTCACGGATGAGGTGAACGATGCCGGTTATGGGTAAACCGTGGTCGATCCTGGAAGGACCACTACCGGTCGTGGGGATAAAAACTTTCCCAAAAATGTGGAATAGGTAAAGGGCGGTTGGGGCCAAGTGTCGAGACTTGTGGGAAAGTAGGTAAGGTCGGGGAGTGGGTCAAAATGGAAGTAGGTGAGGGGTGTGTGTAAATAGGTAAAGTGATGTTAGGTTAGGTAGGGCTAGGCTAAGTAGGTGCGGGTTTGGTTGGGTAGGGTTAGGGTGAGTAGGTGCGGGTTGGGTTGGGTAAGGTTAGGGTGAGTAGGTGTAGGTTAGGTTGGGTAGGTAGTTAGGCCGTGGGATAAACAAGTAAGTAGCAAAGTAAAATGGGTAGGGTAATGGGTGTAGGTGATTTTGGGTATGGTTTGAGCTTGAATAATGTGATTTTTTTGTTGGATACAGGTGAGAGATCAGTTGAGGATGCGAGAGATGCAGTGCCACCCGTGCTCGTGACAAGATCTGAGCTTGCATGATAGCCGAGGTGTTGCGGTATGTTGAGGAGGTGGGCACGAGTGGGGTCCGACGCTACCGAGATGTAGTCTAGCAAGCAATTTTGATGGTTGCCCTCATCGATAGATGGGACTCGATGACCAACATGTTCCACCTACCGATGGGTGAGATGACAATCACCTTAAAGGACTTGTTCAGATCCTGCGGTTACCCATATTGGGTACTGAGGTATATTCGATCTCCTCAAAGATATCCGAGGAGTTGATCACGATAGTATTTGGGGAGTGGATGGAAGAGTTAACATTCCACAGTGCAAAGCTTAAGCTATGGAGAGATGTATCAAGCTCATTCAGAGAAGACGAGGCTAGTAGTATTACTTATGGAGGTAGTCTATTATTTTTCACACGCAGATGCAGAGGGTGGGAGATTCCCACAATCTTTGATGGGATGGTTACATGATATGATGATGGAGAGGACCTGATTCACCTAGGTGTCAACATTCTGGTGTAATTATATAGAGATTTGTGGTCATATGGGTAGCTTCATGAGTTCAAAGCCCATGTTGTACATTCATTCTTCATTGTTGGGCCTACGAGCACATAGTTTGTGTGCGTTCGGTGGGTATGCCTTGAGTAGATGCCTTTTAGCCGAGTTTTGTTCAAGTGGGGTATAGACGATGGGTGCATGTTATTGGAGAGCGGTGATCGAGGACAGGGATACAAATGATGTAGCATATTACCGGAGGCTACTTGAGGCATTTTTGGGGTAGATATTATATGGAGATCTGTATGTGGGTTATCCCTCATATAGAAAGATGGCTGAGGACTTAGCTAGCCTTCACTACTTAGATGGATAGAGGGAATTGTTCGAAGAGCACAAGATGATCCCCATGACAGGGTCTGATGTAGTTTGGACTATTACAGGATATACCACTGTTTCACCCGATTCTTAGATCATTTCTTTAAAGTGTTGATGAAATAGATAGGAGTAACTTGGTGTAGGAGGAATACCTATTCAAATGTTGGTTGTTGGGTCATTACACCCATATGACTTTCGGATCCACAGTAATCGTGAGAGCTTCCTTTTTGCTAGGAGGAACTACCTATAATGAAAACAAGACCACCAAAAGGAATTAAACAATATGGGCAAAGTGAACCGCCTAGCATATGCTAAATCCAAGAAGAGTGATACTTCCTAGATGGTTGTCAGTCCACTATTTTAAACAATTTAATGTTGTAAACAAAGTAAATCCTATTGTTATTTAAAATGATTTACGTATCTCGCTTAAAATACAATAAGAAATAGATATAATCTAATAGACTATGCTAGAACAAAATCTAAAGGTCAAATGATTGGTTTTGGGTCTTTGCAGTTTGATAGAGGTCTAGGGTAGATCATAGGTGAATGAGGGTTTGGTAAAATGAGGTGGGTAGGTCTTGTTCTAGGTTGTGTGGAAAATACGGAGACCGGTGTTGGTCGGGTGTCCAACATCGGTTAGGTGTAACTAGTGTCTGTTATTGTAAGATTTGGAAGTATCACGTAACAAGCTTTTGGTCTCCTATGTGATTGCACAAAGGAATTTGGTGAGTTGAGGTGAAATATTGGGTTATTGGAGTAGGATTTGGTGAGGTTTTAATGGGTATATGGAGGTGAAAATGTCAGAGAAGGTCAATAGGGGGCAAGGTAAATAATGGATGATAATATGATGATGAAATGAAATAAACCAGGAAAGTATGATGTTATACTTACTTGGATTCCATTCCTGAATGCCTGTGTGTGAGGGATGGAGGTGCTAATGAGGGGTTTGAAGGTTGTAAGTGATCACCAACTGAAATAAATCTTCTACATGGGCTGCATGTACACTCCTCTTTGCTTGGATAGATCAGATCATGGTTGGGATGGCTGTGCAGGAGAAGATGCTCAATCTCCTTCCTTGCATGCGGGTTTTCACTGGAATTTTCTCTCTGAAGATGTGTTATCTCTCTGAGATGTGTTCTTACTCATCAACCTTCTCCCAATGTTTTCCAACCTTGAGAATAAGGTAGTTTAGGGGTTAAAAGGGGTAACTGACGGCGGTCCGGCTTAATTGGCGATGGTTAGGGGTAACTAACATTGGTCAAGGTAGGATTTCCTAGGTTTACTAAACTAGGAAGATCCTCCCGGTTTCCTAGAGATCTCGTGTCATTATCCCTGTGATTAGACTTAGATCCTCTTGTGAGCATGTGGGAATGTGGTTCGAGGGAATGTAGGCATTGATTTTTAGGGATTGGATAAGTCTTAGTTAGTTATGGCAACTTGCTAAGAATAGGTCTTAGGTTGAGTTGGCTTGGTGAGGTGTCTAAGTGAACTATATGTGTGGATATTATTTAAATAAAATATTCAAATAATAAATATAGTGAGGATAATGCATTAATTTAATTAAATTAATATTAGTGGGGTGAAGGGGGGTCATGGCTAGGTAAATGTAATAAAGGGTGCTTATTTGTCGAGGGACCAAAGGGGAGTGTGACCTAATTTTAGTGTCTACACCACCACCCTTCCCACAAGACTCAGATGGATGATTTGGAGAGACCACCGCCACTTCTATAGTTGAATGTACTTATTGGGAAAGAGGAGTAGGTTATAGACAGCTGGATTGATGATGTTGGCATGATGGACGGTATAGATAGTGGTGGGTGACCCAACTACGAGCCAGTAACCTCCCGTGCCCGAGGCATCTTGATTTAGCCACCATCACTATGTAGAGAGATGCCCTACAGGGCATGTGTCTACCTTGATTACATAGTTGGGGATGGTACGAGGGGCAGATAGCAGCATCGAGAGGCGTGAGGTGGCCACTTTGCATGCACAGTGACTAGTCTATAGGCCTGAGATGCCCTGTGGTGGAGACAGAGAGGGTGATGATGAGTAGGTAGCCACCTTACTGGCACATGTTACAAGTTTCCAAGGCCAGTTGGCCACTACATAGGCATAGATTTAGGCATTACATGCTTAGGCACATGCACAAGTGCGAGGCCAATGGCACCTCCACAAGTACTGGGACATGGTCCCAGTTTATAGGTAGGGGTGGGATAGGGTCCCACAAGATAGGTACAGGGACTAAGGCCGATAGGGCCACCATAGAAAATACCCCTATCTAGGTTATGTGATGCCTTAGGTGAGGCCAGATACTATTAGGATTGGTTGATAGCGGTCGGGATAGATTTTTTATCCTATGGAGAGTACAATGCAAGCAGGCCTCTAGTGAGAGGACTAGATCCCGTACTCACAACATGGAGAGCACAGGGGGAATTGAGCCCCGAGACATGATCAGGGTGAGACCACCAGCTCATAAAGGCTAGCTCTAGGTGATGTACCACCAGGGGCCGACCACCAGCTCATAAAGGCTAGCTCTAGGTGTTGAGATGATATCAGGCACAAATAGAAGCCAAGGAGGAGACTAGAGAGACTGACATGGAGGTTGTGTGGCAAGATGAGGCCTAATGCCCATCCCTATATTTTGATGTATTTTATTCATTTTTTGATATATATCAGCTCATGCGTACAAAGACGGTGAGGATGTATGAGAGTTTTGTATATTTTTGAGCATATACCAGCCTACATGCCAAAGATGGTGAGGTCTGTATATGAGATTTTTGAGAGATTGGATTATATACACTAGCCTGCATGTCGAAGACATTTGATAGTTATGTATATGGATACACATGTTTGGATATTTTATTTATAGAGATGATGATGATGGTGGTCATTATGTGTTTGTGTTGATACAATTTTATTATTATGCATAGATGGATTTAGGATAGGTGTGTTAGGCATGGATGGAGTGGAGTCACCATAGGCATGGATCAAGTTAGGTTTTAGGAATGGTTGATTCAAGTTGTAGGCATGGTTGAATCAGGTTTTTTTATGCATGGATGAAGTTAGGTTGTGGTCTAGGCATGGATTGAGTCAAGTTTTTTTAGGCATGGATGAAGTTAGGTTTTAGGCATGGTGGAGTTAGGTCATAGGCATGGTGGAGTTTAAATTGGTTGAGGTTGTAATTCATTAATTTGTGTAATGAATGATGATATGGGTTATGTTTAAGATGTTTTATAATACATGCATGATGATGGTAAAGAAATGGTAATCATAATAAGTGTATGTTTTGATGATGATAAAAATGTGAAGCAACTTGTTTGTTTGGTTTAATTTCCAATTTTTGATATAAAAAGGAAACTGAGTAGGGTAGAATGTGATTGAGGAAAATGAAAGATGAAATGGTTAGGGTAGAGAGTGGTTGAGCTAACCTCTAATGGCCCCATGCCCTTAGAGTGATGCTTACATAGCCCTAGCTAAAAGGGATCTCTAAAGCCAATGTAGTTCTCTCATAAGCTAGGGAAGAATGTGAGGAGGTTAGAGTATGGGTGGGTATGTTATAGGAATGATTGATTCTAGGTCTATTAGATATGAGTGAATTATGGGCTCATTGGTAGAGGTGATGTTGAGTGTGGTGGAAGAAGAAGATGACCCAAAGGTAAGCGTCAAGGACCAAGTCCTATATAAGGTAATCAATACATAATAAGGAAGGTTCAAAGATAAGAGGAGGAAAGAAAGCCAATTGATTGGTTAGTATCATAATGAGTAAGTCATACCGAGATAGGTTGATGAGCATAAGACCCTAAAGACATTGCATGATTGATTATTCTAAGAAGTGTAAAGTAGTGCATGACCAGAAAATGTCATGGCTCCACGAGGTTCCTATAGGTGGTAGGAAATGAGAGTGCGAATGGTGAGAGGGTGAAAAGTGGTTTGTTTTTATATGGTACGAGGTATCATGCCTTTGTGGCAAAAGATCCAAGGTCATAATGGGTAAGCCCATGACTAAAAGGTTGTTTGTTTTAACGATGTTTGAGATAGACCGATCGATGTGGGAAGTCAATATGGGATGAGGAAATTAACTCCTTGAGATCTTCATGAAGCTAATCAATGTGGGAAGCTTTAGATTCTCTCTCTATTTTATTTTGAAAGAGATTTACATAGTTGTCCTTCAAGGAGCAATCTATTTATAGAAGTGATTATAGAGAGAAAGATGTCCTATTGAGGGAGTCATCTCTTTATTGGAAGTGTGACTCAAGGTGTTGGACCCCATGTGAGGGATTTTAAGTCATGGAGAAGACTAAGGTGAAGAATAGGATTCTTGTTCAGAAATTAGGGTGAAACGATGATGGGATCTCCTCTAAAGGTAGATGAAAATTATCCATAAGAATCATGCTATGTGTAGTGCCATGGTACACATAATTAAGAGAAGGTAAGAAGTGACGGGTACACACATGATTCTTATTTAATCATTAGTGATGGCGTAGGAAGTGGATAGCACTCAAGGGATGAGCATGGAAAGAGGTAGAAGGTGAGGTACGACTAAAATTCAATAATAGAATGGTCAAAGATGTAAGGCGTTAAGGGGCTCTGGTTGGGTTTACACTGAGTGAAGATAAATGATAAGCACCTGATCCATAAGTATGAGTCATGATGTATGTTCCTAGAAAATTAGGAAATTTACCCCGTTTACTTTTTTTCGCTTTGGTTAAATGTTGATTTTCTTTGAGGACAAGATCACCAACTTGGAAGGTTCGGTCATGGACACGTTTTTCATAGGCACATTTGATACATTTTGGTAAACTTGTATATGGTCAAGATCATTAAGATGACATTCATCTAGTAACTCAAGGTGTGTTAAATGGTCCCGATGAAATTCATCATCAAGTGAGCATGTCATGGAGAGAAATACAGAGTGAGGGAATCCGGATCTCGAAAGGTAGAACAGCCTCTACATGCCATAGACTAGAGAAAAGGGTGTGAGCAAGTAGCGGAAGTATGGATACTAGTGCGGTATGCCCATAGGGCGAAAGGAATGTGTGTATGCCAGTCCTTCCTAGTATCGTTAACCATTTTCATGAGAATTTTGTTTAGGGTTTTGTTGGTGGATTCGGCTTGGCCATTGGTCATTGGGTAATAAGGTGACGAGAAACTTAGCTGAATGCCAAAGGCATCGTAAGTTTTTCACAAGGTTTTATTTTTGAATTGTTTTCCATTATCAGTGATGAGGCGATGTGGGACACCAAAGTGACAGATGATGTGATGATTGATGAATTCACAACTTTCATGGAAATGAGAGGTATGGTCTCAACCCATTTTGTGTAGTATTCAAGCGGTGATGATCCATTGATGTCATTGGGAAGGATGGGGATTGATCTCTCCGACAAGATCCAAACCCCATTGAGAGAAGGGCCAAGGGTCACATGTGACCGTAATGCATGACTAGGTGTATGATGAAGGTTGGCATGTTGTTGGCATTTGACACAACGCTTGATGTAGTCACAAAAATCATAGTTGAGGGTTGGATAGTAATAGCCTAGGCAAAGAATACCCTTAGCAAGCAAGTGAGGCCACCGAAGTGACCTCCACATATGCCATCATGAACTTCCTTAATGGTATAAGGAATTTGAACTTTACGGCACCATAAAAGAATGCCATTAAAGTCATGTTTGTAGAGGAGGCCACCCATGATGATGTAATGAGATACCCTTTTGAGAAAGGCCCATTGTACACATTACAAGTGAGGTTGGGAGGCAAGGAGGAATGGGAAAGGTAACTCGAGTATTTTTTTACCAAAGGTCACTCGAGTCAAGGGTAGCAATTCCAACGGAGTAAACCTCATGAGGTAAATAAAAGGGTGATTGGAGTCTTTGTACAAAGGTGACAAATATTTTAGAATCGGTAGGTGAGTGGGGATTTGAGAAGCCAAGCAAGACATGGTATCTACAAATTTGTTGGTTGAACATGGGATAGTTTGAAGGGCATAGCGGTCGAAGGTGGTCAAAAGTATGTATACGTGATGTTTATACTTTTGAAGTGTCTCATTATGACATTGGTATATACCATTGAATTGGTTTATGACCAACCGGGAATCACCAAAGATGTTGATGGATTTGACATCCAAGGCATAGGCATCCTGGAGACCTAATATGATCACTTCATATTCGATAATATTGTTTGTATAATCGAAATCTAGTTTCAAACACAAAGGCATGGGTTCACCATCAAGTGGAATGAGGATAACGCTTGCCCCACCCCCACGTTGACACTTGGAACCATAGAATAAGAGTTTCATTTGGTATGTGGGCTCATCCAAGGAAAGGGAAGCAATTGACTCATCTAGAAAGTCAAAATTAGAAGGTTGATCCACATAAAGAGGTGCTTTCGCCAGCATTAGTCAATGATGGCTTGGCCCTTCATGGAGTTTTGGTGGATAAATTTGAGGTTGAAGTCAGCCAAAAGCATGAGCCAATGTGTGGTATGTTGATTTTGGTAAGGTTTGGCATACATGAAGTGTAAGGGGTCGGTGTTGGTCACAACATAAGTTTTGTGATTAAGTAGGTAATGGCAGGAGTTTCGTGGCAACAAAAACTAAGGCTAAGCATATTTTTTCGGCATGGGTGTATCAAGTTTCATAGTCTAAAAGAGTATGGCTTATGTAATAAACCAACTACTCCCTTTGTTTCTCATCACAATGAGTGAGCATGGCCCCCAAGGAGTGATCGGTAGCTAAGATGTATAGGTAGAAGGGTTGATCGTCTTTAGGTGGAATGAGTACAGGGTGGTTGGAGAAGGTATTTTTTTAAGGCCTCAAAAGATTTTTGGCAGTCATTATCCCATTTAAAGGAGACATCCTTCTTGAGAAGATGATGAAATGGTTAACACCGATCGAATAATTATAAGATGAAATGGCGAATAATAGATCGCAACTTACCTTGCAGGCTATGGAGTTTCTTAAGATTAGTGGGGAGAGGCATTTCAAGAATGGCCTTGAATTTAGTAGGGTCAACTTCTATACCACATAAGGAAACGATAAATCCTAAGAGCTTTCCGAGAGAACCACTTGGAGACACACTTTTTGGGTTCAAGGTGAACACAATATTTAATAAGGTGGTCAAAGATGGTTTTAGGGCGGAAAGGTGCTCTTAATGGCATTTAGATTTGTGTTATCTTGTTTTAGTGATTTCGATAAAATTGAGATAACCATAAGAAAAATTTGGAAAAATCTCTTAAAATACCCTTTGAAAGAGATTTTTGGGTTTTCAA
Organism: Taxus wallichiana var. yunnanensis; assembly: GCA_018340775.1. Classification (NCBI taxonomy): domain Eukaryota; kingdom Viridiplantae; phylum Streptophyta; class Pinopsida; order Cupressales; family Taxaceae; genus Taxus; species Taxus wallichiana. The sequence goes on along the minus strand of CM031242.1, from coordinate 682,533,097 downwards.
GTTTTCATTGCATGAAAACATGTTTCTTGCATGTTACATGTCTCATATTTCTCGAAACTTGAAACCCAATTTCCTAAGCCTTATGTCAAGTTTTTAGAACTTCCAAAACCCAAACCCTGGTTGCCATTAGAACATGTTTTACCCAAAGCATGTTTTATATCGCTTGTTCATGAAGAATGTGTTCCATTTGGATAAGGTTCTAAGCTGGTGATAGGGTGTCTGGAGAGGAATATACCTTAGATAGAAAGATCAAAAAGTTAATCATGACATGGAGAGGCATGCCGGGGTGACCCACACCTTGACACTTGGGGCCAGATCGAGGCTGCGAGAGGAGTTTGTTAGAGCTAGAGGCCTATTTATATGTGCCCTTGGCAAAGAAAGAGAGAAAAAAGTGAGGTAGTGGAGCTCTGCAAAATTATTATGAGAACTATGGGATGAAAATGGGTACAAAATTCAAGTAAGGATGTAATGGGAAATGGGGAATGAAATTTTTGTCTTGTGAGAATACATGTATGGATCCACATATGGTGCATGACTACGGTCTGCCTTTGTAATCTTTTATAAGTAAACACTATGAATGAATGTGATAAGGTTTCCATGACAAATGTATCAAGACTCTTTCTCTGTATTATCTACATATTACTATTGTACTTTTGTTCTTATATAATCATGAATCTTGCTTAAATGGTTAAGTATAGTAGTAGATGTACAACTCTTAGTTCTATTATTTTTTTATTTGTGCTTTGGTTCTATTATGACTGAAGGGGTGTAGAAGCCATCCTGAGCTCTATAGCCCTTCATGTCTGTTAAATCACTAAGTCAGAATCATGAGCTATGCCTTCCACTAGACTCACATAAAAGAGAGACTCGGCTCCCTCTCGTGTGCCTCGGGTGAGCACCCAGTGCCCATTGGGTGATAGGCCAGTGTGCATGAGGTTCCCTTGTTCTTAGTGGGTGCAAAAGTGACTACATCTTGGTTCCATTTTGGGACCTCTTTTGAAGTTGTAGGGAACATGGCATATATCATGATCTCTGTAAAAAGTGATGGCGGAGCACTTAACACTTGAAGGTGTTGAAGATTGGTTTAAGAGCATGGAGGATGAATTTTCTTAGAGATTTAGTACCGGATCTGGGTTTGATACGTGAAGATGGGTGGAAGACACTCTTTATCATGAGTTGTATGAAACCTTCTTTCTATTGTTTCCAGTAGAGTTATTTGAATGGCTCTTGGCTTATACATCTAGATCGGGGTGGCATTATAGATCATACCCTTGGACCCAAGAAACATATCAGAACCTACAAGATGTTGATCTAAAGTGGACCCATGCTATAGATCATTGGTGGAAGGGAGTATTGACTAGCTACACTCTGGAATATGCCATTTCCACGTATTCTATCTAGAAGTTGTTGAGTTTGAGTTCTTGTGAGAGCCCAGGGGATCATTTTTGCATGTTATTCCCCTTGTGATCAAAATCTTGATGGTAACCATGGGTTTAGAGGCATTCCCTATGGCCGGCTAAACCACCCTGAGTGCTAGGTGAGGAAGCTAGGTTGGGGAAGGATGGCTGATCTGATGACTGAATAGGAAAGGGAGGAGAGGTGGCTCAAGTATAATGAAAGCACGTGAAAAGGAGATCGATAGAAAGCATGGGATTACAAGTGGGTTATGGAGCAGACATGGTGGAAAGGAGTTGAGGTTCACGTGGAGGATGTGGAACCCAAACAGTCTGTGGTACCCCATCTTGGTAAGTGTGGAAGAGAAAACCTTGTGGCTTCTGATGAGAGTCCATCACGTAGAGAGAGAAGAGTCGTTGGCATGCATCTGACCCCACCTAGTGACCAGACCTTGGTGCTTGGTTTGTTTGAATGAGGGAAGAGTATAGTTGATCCATTTGATATCGGTGGAAGCAACCGATCGGTGCCTAGAACATACAATTTCTCATTTGGGACTTCTATGGCTTCACACACTATTTCGGTATTTGGTGGAATGTTTGGACAAGGCATATATGGCTGGTTTTGGAAGCATGTTAGGAAGTGGTGGAGGAACTATATTGGGAGTGGTACTAGTTCACAAACTATCGGCGTGTAATTTAGTGGGATGATGGGAGTGCTCGGCATGACAAACACAGGCCCTGTACCTAACATAGGAGGATCTGGAGGTGGAAGTGGTGGAGCTGGTGGCTCAGGATCTAGTGGATCCGGTGGAGGAGGAAACACCGGAGGAAACCAAGGGACTGGATCGGGAGGGCAAGGGCCTCAGCCACCTCCTCAAAGTTTTTTGAGATGTCTCTACACTTGCCAGATTATAGTGGAATAGAAGATGCCATGGAGCATGTGCATAAGTGTGAGCTGCTATGGCATGTGAAGGGAATCATGACCCAGGATCGAAAGGCCAGTCAATTTGTGATGACCTTGTAAGGATGTGTGCATAGTTGGTATAGAAAGTATGACCCTCATCAGATTGTTGTGGATTATACCACGTTGAGAAATGCATTCTTGGTGGAATTCCACATACCTAAGTTTGAACAGAAGAGCATTAGCTCTCTCAAAGAAATCTAGCAGGGAATGGTAGAGAGCGTGTGGGAATATGATGATGTGCTGCTTTAAAACTCTTTTGTCTAAACTATCTTATGATATCCACCCTTCACAACATGCTCAGTGGTTTTCGGAGGGTTGATCACACCCTTTAGGAGGGCCTTATCTCATAAAACATTCACGGACCCATGTGAAGCATTGGAAGCTGCTTTACGTGCTGAAGTAGTTGGTAGTGTTGACACTAGTGTTAGCCCATTTCTGGAGGCTCAAGATTGCTGCCATGGCTAAGCAATTGGAGAAATTGTCTACCAACATAGTTCTAGAGATTCGTGGAGGAATGTGGTGCATGGATTGTAATGTGGAAGGACACACAAAGGATAATGGTGGGATATGTACTCGGAAGGTGGTATATGCATGTGGTAGTAAACTATGAAATATGTCACATGAGGACCATGATGCAAGTAGGTGCCCCCTGTTGCAGCGCGTGATCCACAAAAATGTATCTTGTTATTGCAAAATATGTACCTCAACCACACATGACACCAAGGATTGTAGATTGATTGACCAGATTCATGAGGTAATTGATCTTGGTGTGTGTGCCAATGGCATTGCCAGTAGTTCCAAAGGAGATGAACATCGGTATGAGGAGCGCAGAGATGGAGATGTGCATGGAAGAGGGTTTCATGGAGGATTTCATGGTCATGGTAACCATGGAGGAAGAAGTGAGTTCCCGTGTGGGACGTGTTTTAATTGTGGAGCCATAGACCATTATAAGCGTGAATGTCAGATCTTCTACAATGCTCCTGGTGTGGAAAAAAACATAAGTATGAAGAATGCCCAGAGTTGTATGAACATATGAGTCAGCAGTACCGGAAGGATAAGGGCTGCTGCCATGGTGAGTATTAAGAAGGTTGATGTGCATAATGGCTTCACGTGAGTAATACGAGAATCAGAACTAGAGCCTGTTATGGTAACAATGAGGGTGGAATCACATGTGCAAGGGAAGTGCCTAGGTAGAGACCTCTGGTTTGAGAGAAGAAGTAGTACATGGGAAGTATCCAAACCCGGCTCACTAGAAAGAAGTTCTACCAGGAAACCATGGATGTAATTCAAAGTTTACAAGGGGAGATCCAATGCTTAAAAGAGTAGACTAGAAAAGATGAGCAAAGGAGACCAGTAGAAGCACCAAGGGATGACTTGGATGAGGTTAAGGAGGTGTGTAAACTGCTGAGGTAGGAGAATATTATTCCCCTGCTAGGGGCATGGTTGAGAGAAAAGGTGCCACACCGGGGAAGAACATGAAAGGTAGATCCTGCATGCAAACCTCCCACCTCACAGCCTTGATTATGACAAAGAGATTACCCTGAAATGTAGTAGTGGATGGATGGTTGCTTAGCAACATCCTCATTGACATAGTGTGGAGGTTAATGTTCTCACTCTGGATGCCTGGCATCAAATGGGAAGACCTGCATTACAGCCATCTTCAAATGTGTTGTATATGGAAAATAAGACAAAGGTGATGCCCATAGGTGTCTTGAAGGATGCAACCATTACTATTTGGGGACTAGGTTCATTGGGGATTTTGAAGTCTTGGCACTTGCCGAGGTAGATAATTTCCAGCTCTACTTGGGTGCCCGTGGTGTTATAAGAATAATGTAGATCTCGGTTTAACAAGGGGTACATAAGCTTTGAAAACAAGGAAGAGTGGGTAGTTATACCATTGGTTGATGGGAAGTCCACCCCCTATACTGAACCCCTTGGGGAGGAAGTCCTGGATAGAATATATGTGTGCTCCATAAGAGATCCAGAGACCATCCACCCTATAGAAGGAGTCATCTAGTTTGATGATGCTCAATCTGTTAATGATACTACCAGTATAGCATGTGATAATTGGGCACATGGGACTTATGAATTGATTGGGTGACATCTGAAAGGATCAGTAACCAAGGTAAAAATGCACATGCGTATAGTTTGGTGCCTAGGAGGGAAGACAATAACAAAGTATTCTGGGGATGCATACCCTGAGGTCTTTTTGAGAGAGATGGAAGCTCACTGGAGGGAGGATGAGTGATGAAGTATGCTAGGTTATGTTTTGATAGGCACAACAGCAAGGTGGTGGGCGCGCATAGTGAGAACTTGTTGGAATGGCATGAAGTTTGAATTGTGCTCACTATCTGATTCTGAAAAATAACATACCCACCGCTATTAAGGATTACAATGGCAATGGACCCACCTCTTCCCACATCCAGGCATGTGAGAGGGTCTGGGGAGAAGGGAAGCTTTACCACCCTCTCTTTGGGTGCATAAGTTGTATTTGACACTACAAGGTTGTGTGCGTGTGTGGTATATCCATTAAAACATGCCGCCAAATGGGAAGTTGGCAGGAATTAATGACTGACTTGGTCCACACATTGAGTACCGAAGTACCAAGCAACTAGTTGATGAGGTGTTGCAGACTATCAAGCACCTCACTCTGGGGGATTGCACCATGGTGGAAGATAGGTTAGTAAACTTACTCGGTGGACCTAGTTTAGAAGCGTGGTTCGAAGAGGAGAACCAGAAGACATACAATTTGAGTGTGTGTGTGCTGAAAAGGAGAAAGGAAAGATGGTATACCTTGTTGATGGAGAAGAGATAGAGAACCTGAATGTGACCATTCGGTTGGGGCATGTGAAGTAGTTGAGTGTGGATGCATGTGTGTGCGTGTATCATGAACCACTCAAAACCAAGAAAGTTAACATCGGCTCGGAAGAGGAGCCCAAGGAGGCTATCATTGGGGACTATTGGTGGACAAGGAAGTATCAAAGATCATCGATCTCTTACGTGAATTTGAGGATTTATTCCCATGTGGATACCATGAGTTGAAAGGCATCCACCATTCATTGGGGGAAATGAGGATAAGGTTGAAAGATGGTGTGCACCCGGTCAGGAAGAGGCCTTACAGGATGAATCCCAACATGCGCGTAAGGGTTAAAGAAGAACTAGACAAGATGATAGCATCCGGTATCATTGAGGTTGTGGAGGAATCAAAGTGGATAAGTCCAATGGTGATTAGCATAAAGAAGGATGGGTGGATTAGGATATGTGTGGATTATAGGGAATTAAACATTGTTTGTATCATAGATCCTTTTCCCACCCCCTTCACTAAAGAGATTTTGGAAGGAGTTGTTGGGCGTGAGGTCTATTCCTTTACGGATGGATTCTCGGGATATCACCAAGTAAGGATTGCCAAGGAAGACCAAGATAAGACAACTTTTTCACCACCGAGTGGGGAATTTTTGCATATACGGTCATGCCCTTTGGGCTGAAGAAATGCCCGTTGTATTTTCATGCATAGTGGTACAAGCATTTAAGGACTTCATCCACAAGTTCCTTCAGGTATATTTGGATGATTGGATAGTGTATGGATTAGTAAGGGACCATTGTGATAACTTAAGGTTGATGTTTGAAAGATGTCGGTAGTTGAGGATCTCCCTCAACATCAAGAAATGTATCTTTGCAACTCCTTTTGGAACGTTGTTGGGGCATATCATATGTAAAGAGGGCTTACTTAGTAGATCCCGTGAAGGTTGCATTGTTATTGTGGGATTAGGGGAGCCTACCAGCCAAAGCAGCCATGCATGGATTTCTTGGACACACTGGGTACTATAGAAAGTTCATTAAGGGATATGCCAAGATCACCGTGCCTTTGGAAATATTGCTCAGACACAAGAGTGCCTTTCAGTGGGGAGAGGCGCAGAGAGGGCATTTGACACTCTAAAAGAAAGGCTTATCACCGCACCTATTCTATGATTCCCATCATGGGATAAACCTTTCCATGTCCACGTGGATGCCTCTGGTACAACAATAGGAGCCATTCTTGCTCAACCAAGGAGAGGGATTGTTGATCATCCTTTGTGTTTTGCAAGTAGAAAGTTGACACAGCAGAACAAAATTATACAACGAACCAGAGCGTGAGGCATTGTCAATGATCTACGTGCTCCACAAATTTAGGCAATATCTGCTGGAAACTCCTTTCATATTCTACACTGACCATATGGCCTTGAAGTATCTGGTAAACAAAGCAGTGTTGCAAGGGTGCATATGCCATTGGGTTCTTCTATTTCAGGAATTTGAATTCAAAGTGGTGGTAAAACCAGGAAAGAACAATTGTGGGCTAGATCATTTATCAAGGATTGATTCTGGGAGAGGATGCGCAGAGTATCGAGGAAACCATGTTGGATGCACAACTTTTTTCAGGTTGTGGTGCCCCCTAGAACTAGAAGACATTGCTATCTTTCTCAAGGAAGGTGTGGCACCCGAAGGGATGAATGCTCTGGAAAGGAAAAGGTTAGCCATACGCACAACCCCTTCATGTTGATCAATGGGGATTTGTATAAAATGGGCCATGATGAGGTTTTTTTTGCGTGTGTGTACTAGAACATGAATGCATAGCTATAATAGAAGAGGCCCATGGTGGGATTGCGGAGGACACTATGTAGGGAATGCAACTACGTGCAAGATCCTAGTCATTTGGACTATGGTGGGAGATGATTCACCAGGATTGTATTGAGTTTTGCAAGGCCTGTGACCACTGCCAACACCTTGGAAAACCTGGAAAAAGGGATGAGATGCCCTTGCACCCCATCGCCAGCACAGTGTGGAACCTTTTGAAAAGTGGGCAATAGATTTTTTAGACCAATCTCACCAGCTGCGTGAAGGACTAACTCATGGTATATTATTACCTATACTAATTATCTGACAAGGTGGGCAGAGGCCGCACCCACTAGGGATTGCACCGCAGCCACGGCTGCTAGATTTTTGTGGGAGAACATTATCAGTAGGTATGGGTGCCCATTAAGTTTAACAAGTGATAGGGGCACTCACTTCTTAAATGAAACAATCAGGATTCTATTAGTAGAATTCATGGTAGCCCATCACAAGACTACCCCTTATCACCCTCAGGAAAATGGGACTACAGAGGCATTCAACAAAATCCTTAGTCACACATTGACTAAGATATGTGATGTGGGTAGGAAGGATTGGGATGACAAGGTGTCAGTAGTCCTTTGGGCATACAAAACAATGTATAAAAGGTTGAACAAGGCCACACCATTTCAACTGGTGTTTGGTGTGGAGGTTATTTTTCCGGTTGAATTTATGCTACCATCGCTATATATAGTGTGCGTAGGAGGGTTGGATGATGAACAAGCACTGGAAGAAAGAATTGATGAATTAATAAAGTTGGATGAAAGGTGCTCACTAGCAAGATGGAGCCAAACAACTAAAAAAGCTAAACAAAAGGCATGCATGACCACATTAAAAACAAATAGTTTGAGGTTGGCAGATGGTATTGTTATATGATTCTAAATTTCTACGCCATCCTGGAAAGTTGAAGGTGCATTGGTTGGGTCCTTATGTAATTTCATACATCCTTGATTCAGGTGCATGCCAGCTACAAGTGCTGGATGGAACAAAATTACTGGACACTTCAATGGGAGTAGGCTGAAGCCCTACTATAAATAATGCTTCTTGGTGTTTGTAAATAAGGTAGTTCTAGCCAGTTAGTTTAGAGTTTCCTTTTATGCTTTTCCTTTCTTGTTTTTCCTTTTCGTGTTGTTGTCTTGTTTTTGTGCCTTGGGCCTTAAAACCTTATTACTTTTTAAACTTATGATTGTGTGAGGACGCACATCGATTTAGTGTGGGGTGAGGTGATTAAGAGAGGCATGAAGTTATTCTATAGGAAGATTGAGTTGGTAGACCATTCAAACTGGCCCTATTGAAAAGATGCATTAGGAAGGTAGATGGATGAAAAAATAGAGTTCCATTGGAAATCCATGTACAAAGGAGAAAAAGTGCAAAAACATGAGGTAGGTGAAAGCAAGAATCATGAGGATGGAAGAGGTGCCTTTGTGCTGGTAACACATGTGCAAAAGTCTTCTGTCAAGATGGATTGTCTGCATGCTCCAAAAGGTTGAAAAAATTTTTCATGCAAGGATTGGGCGTGGGTGAAAAATGTTTCGTGCAAGGATTAAAGTGGGTGAAAAAATTCATGCGCAAGGATTGGGCATGCGAGGAAAAGTGCTGAAGTCGGGTTTGTTTGAAAATGCCACATTAAATATTGTCATATGGTGGTAGGTAGCCTAGCCTTTAATGCGTAAAAGTGGGAAAAGCTATAAATACAAGGATGGTAAGTTCATTATTTTACTTTGTGAAAACAAGGAGAACAATTTTCTTTCAAGAGCTAGGGTTGAGAGCTAACTCGTGTGAAGGAGAATCTCAGAAACTCATGCATGCAATCAGTCTGGTTGATCTACAAACTAGAGAGTAGAAGTGATTCATGGGTGTGAGGAACAGTTGGGAAAGAGCACCGTGATCAAAGGAGGAAATCAAAAATTAGGGTTTGTACCTAGGGCATGGGGCGCGTGAAGAAAACTCTCTAGACAACTCGAAGGCAACCAAGGAATGAAAGAAAAGGGTAAAATGATGGCCATGAAACTAGTTGATAAGCCTATAGTACAATCCAAAAGGGAAAGGGGAAGGGAAAAGGAAAGAAGAAAGAAGATGAAATCCCCTTGGATACCAATGAGGAATGGTACTCAGAGATGCAATACCCGGATGGGGTTTTTCTAGGGCAAGAGTGGGAGTCCCACATCAGACAGATGACCGTAATTGATTACAATCACCGGTCGAGTATAATTGTGAAGGAAATGGCATTGGAGCTGGTGTGCCCCACAAACAAATGAACACTGACGATGGGATGTCGATTTACAGTGATGTAGTCAAGGTGAAAATGGAGAAGGTAGGGCTTCTCCAGCTTTATGAGTTGCCCTACTTGGGAAGCCCTGAGTGCCTGTACCAATGGTTAATGACGCACGTGCATGAAGATTTCTTTCTACTTCAAGGGTGCAAGATGTGCATAACCCCACAATTAATCTCACACTTTACAGGCCTGAGTTGTAAAGGGGACGCGATCCTAGATGACCTCCAGGATGAGGAGGCAATTAAGGAAACCATCACATCCCAGGATTATAAGAAGGGATCGAGGTACTACGACGTCATGGATATCAGTGATCCGGTGATGAAAATGGCCGCGCACCTCATTTCCAAGCTAAATGGACAAGAGAGGTGGACCTAGGTGAGCAAGCCCTAGTTGAATGTCTGTAGAAAGGTCATGGAAGGCACCATGTACAATATCTCCCTAGTACATAGCAGATGAGATTATAAGTAGCGTGGAGGATGGAGGAAAGATATTGTTTGGGAACATTCTACTAACCATTGTGTTCTTAGAAATCGGGGTGCCAGATGCATCTGATAAGTTTGTATGGGAGTACCCCGATGAAGACCCTTCACCCATGGATAGGTTCTAGAAGTATACTTGTGAGTCAATGATGGGGGTGCACAAGGCGCGCTTGGATAAATGGTATACGTGCCTTAGGAATGCATTTGGGGGTAGAATGGTGGATCCCAGAGCAACTCCCCATGGTGACTGAAGGAGAAGTAGAGTTTGTGGTGTACCAACACTTCTGCATTGGTAGATTTATCTTGGTGGATGGTAGTTGGAGTCCCTGGTGCAAACTCCCCTTCTCATTTACTACCCAATTCTTCCAAGTAGGGGTAAATAGATATAAGGAGTCGAAGAAGTTAAGACTCGACCTATCCACCCTCGACAGTGAACACAGAGAGATGAGGAAGAAGTTGGTCTATCTAGGAAAAGCATGCGTATGTTGAAAGGTACATGTCGCAGATGTGCACATCGTAAGGATGATGACCTTACCGATTGCTGAGAGTGCTGCTGCTAGAATTTACCTACGCATAAGGCCAAAGTTTGAGAAGGGTGCATATGTAGAAAATGAAATATCCATCCCGAGATGACCCCATGGGAAGGAAGAAGCCAATGCTAAAGTGCAAGGAGAAAGAAAGAAGAAGAAGAGGAAGAACAAGGGGTGGTGGGAAGGTAGGATGTAGGTACCGCAGGGCCAAGTACCTATGTCGAAGAAGAAGAGAAGAATGGTGGTCAAGGAAAAGACCCCGAGAGCTCTGAAGCCACCATCCCCTGAAGAACCTTCAGATGAAGAAAAGACAACATCCCCCACTCCAGAATTTTCTGCCAGAGAAGAAGAACAAGGAATGGAGGAACAAGGGTCTGAAGATATGAATGACCTGAATGCCTATGTAGGTGAAAGGGATGATGATGAAGGGGAAGAGCTGGAGGTGGATCAAGAGCCAATTGATATCCATGACTCGGAAGGAGAGGAGGCTGAGAATGTAAATGATGCCTTCATCTTTGTAAGGAGGAAAGGCACCCGAAGGGAGGAAGGTGTGCACAGTGAAGAGGGGAGTGAAGGGGCTAGTACCAAGGAACCAGATATGCCCAAGCTCACTCAGGAGGAGGTGGATGAAAAGGAAAAAAGGGAGGTAGAGAAGATAATTGATGCCTTGGTCAATGAAGAGTTGGGGTGCAGCGTGGAGCTTGTGCTCGGTGAGTTCAAGAAGGAGCAGAGGGAGAAGAGTGGAAGTAGCATGAAAGGACCAACTCTCTCGGTAACTATTCCCAAGGGTGTGCGTGCACATGGGAAGTAAATGCATGGAAGGGGGAAGAACAATGATGAGTTACATTGATGACCCCAAAAAAGTTTTTTTGTGTGTGCATTTCCAAAGTACCATGCCCACCAAGGAGCTCACCGCCATGGAGTCCTTTGACCCTGAGGGAGGATACCCATGAATGAGGAAAATGCTATCTTGGGCATTGACTCCCACCTCGATGAGCCTGAATTTCAAGATTAACCAAGGAGTGGTATTGAAGTTGTCTGAAGGAAAGGGGGACAACCCCATTGTAAACATGCAACAACTATCAGATGAGCAAGTGTGCAACATGTTGAACAAAGTCTCAGTGGAAATCGAGGCTAGGCTCTTTGGTAGAAATGATAGGGTTAGAGTCTTGGAGGACTAGTTGGAGAAGAGGAAGGAAGAAGTGGTGAAGCTAATGAAGGATCTCAGCCTGGAGAAATTAATCAGTGCTCAACTATAGAGGGAGCTTTAGGAGGAAAAGGCCAGGGTACGTAAAAGTTTCCAAGAAGGTGGAGCTCATCTCCCAATCGATTATCATGAAGCACCCGGACCTTAACCCTCCTATGCAAAAGTATAGATCCTCCCTAGAGTGCCTAGAGGACTTGACTCGGATCCTCACCATGGAGAGGCAGCCCTTGGCATTAGAGTCGGTAGAAGAGGTAGTGCACGCTTGGAGAAAGAAGACAAGTTGAAGGTCATCGCGCTCATGGCTGAATACAACAAGGTGCTCACTGATGTAAGAATCAACACACAAACCATGGGGGTCACTTACGACCACTGCGCAGATCAAGACAAAGTGACAAGCATACTACTTTGTGCCAATGATGAGGTTGAGTTGAAGGAATTCAGAGAAGAAGAATAAGGGAAATAGAGCCGAGCAGGAAAGGATCATAGCCGAGGTAGAAAAGAAATCTGAAGCCATTGAGAACCGGTGAGTCTCAATCAAAACCCAGCTAAAAGAGCTCTACAAGGTCATCACAAGGAAGATGGATGCCCTGGAAGACCATGCTAAAGAACTGGAGACTATGGTGGAAACCATTACCACACAGAGGGGAGGGGCTAACTTACGATGAGGTGAGCACCTTGGTTGGTGACATCTACACTAAAGCGTAGAAGGAAGTTCAGTGCTTGGAGTACACTGGAGGCCGACCTCCAACAAAACTTCCCCTCCTCCTTCTTTAGGAAATTTTCCCCCTATTCTTTCTCTTCCCCTTTCTTTATTCTTTCCCCCCATTCTTTTCCAAGGCAAGGCCTTGCATTCTTTTGTACTACATTCTTTGAGAAGGTTCCCGAGGGTGGAGAATAGGTGAAGTGTGGGGTAATGTTGGGCCCCTAATTTTAGCTTCCAAATCTTAAGGGCGCGTAGGTGTGCATGGCGAGGAAGAGAAAGTGCAAGTGTAGGCATGCAAGGCAGAGTTCAAAAGGCTTCTTGAAGAACCCAGGACATGCATGTGCCATGTGAAGAACAATTTGGGACTTAGCCATTTTTGGCCTTTGGGATAGAACACATGAAGAACGTGTTCCATTTGGATAAGGTTCCAGCCTGGTGATAGGGTGTCCTGGAAGGAATATACCTTGCGATAGAAAGATCCAAAAAGTTAATCATGACATGGAGAGGCATGCCGGGGTGACCCACACCTTGACACTTGGGGCCAGATCTGAGGCTGCAGAGGAGTTTGTTAGAGCTCAGAGGCCTATTTATATGTGCCCTTGGCAAAGAAGAGAGAGAGAAAGTGAGGTAGTGGAGCTCTGTAGAATTACTGTGAGAACTATGGGATGAAAATGGGTACAAAATTCAAGTAAGGATGTAATGGGGAAATGGGGAATGAAATTTTTGTCTTGTGAGAATACATGTATGGATCCACATATGGCGCATGACTACGGTCTACCTCCTGTAATCTTTTATAAGTAAACACTATGAATGAATGTGATAAGGTTGCCATGACAAATGTATCAAGACTCTTTCTCTGTATTATCTGCATATTACTATTGCACTTCTGTTCTTATATAATCATGAATCTTGCTTAAATGGTTAAGTATAGTAGTAGATGTACAACTCTTAGTTCTATTATTTCTGTTGCGCTTTGGTTCTATTAAAACACCACCAAAGTGTTTTAGGTTTCCATTGGTGTTTGACACAAACCTAATTTCTAACATACACTTCACTCTATTGGGTTTCGAAGGTGTTTTGCAAGTTTCAAAATCTGAATAGTGTGGTGGGTTTGTGCACCTGTTCAACAAGCTTTCAAGCCCGATTGCTCTTCCAAAAATCATCAAGGCATTTCTTCTTCGAGACTCCTCATGTCGGACCCCAACCAATCTAAGGATAAGTCAGGAAAGATGAAGTATAAGTATCAGAAGATGGAGTCTTCCTCCTACATAAGCTGCAATTATGACATTCAGGACACAGAGCTCGGTAATATAGATATGGAGGACTTCTGGAAGAGAATTGAGGATTCTTCTCATAATTCTTGGATGAAGTCGATAGTAGGAAGTGGTCTCCCTCTCGCAGCAAGATTTCCAACATCAGCTCAATGCCCTGAATTCATCCTAGCTTGTGCTTCCCACTATGACTTAGCCTCCCGCTCAGTGAGAAATCAAGTAGGAGAGTCTATAGTGAAATTGGATGGAGGTTATTTCGATCAACTCCTAAGGTTGCCTGACTTTGTGGAGTATGTTGATTTAGACCTTAAATCAGCACAAAAGGCCTAGGACAAAGATCAGAAGACTGCATCAAGCACGTAAACAAGAAGTTCTTGATCAAGGCTAAGCCAATTGTTTCTAGGTTTCCTAAGTCAGTCCCTAGAAGTGATTTTATTCTTGAAGTCAGCGATATCATCACCCTGCTGAGCCGGTTATTTGGGCTCCTAGAGTCAAAGGAATTCCAAGGATGGATGTACCAGTTCATGGTCATCATAAAGAAGAATGACCAAGGGATTGATTGGGGTAGCCTAATAAGTGACGAAATAGACTCCCAAATGAAAATAGTCTTGTCTACCGACAAGTTCTATATGATGTCATATGTCACCTATGTAGTAGCAGGAATGAGGAACTACCCAGGGCTAGATGTAAAGGGAAATCGAGCAACGGAACACATATATCAATACTTCCCTTAGCTGACAATAAAAGGGTCTAAAGACCAATATAGAAGAGTGAATGATGCCTTCTTCTATGAAAACATTTATAGGTTAGATCCTGATCTGAGGAAGAGAAGGGTTTCTGATGAAGCATGGGTTGAAGTGTCAAAATGGGGTTACATTTTATTACAATTCAAGAAGTTTACTTATCTTTGGGTGGTGAGGTTCCAGGGTAACCCTTTCCATTTTCCCAGGTTCCTAGGTGAAAAATTGATCCTCATGGAGTTAGCTAGACAATTGTTGGATTTTCACAAATTCCAACAAAGCAGGCACAAAGCTGCAACGTCTCCTTCCCTATTTCCATTAGAAGGTATACATGCTCTACCATGGTTAAGGCCAAGAATGTGGTGCATGAGCTTCAGAAAAATTAAAGAAACATATGAAGCTCCGGAAGGGATTCAACATCAAAGGAGTCCTCAAGACATATGGAACCTTGTACCTACATGTACCCACCTGTGGAAGATATCTCGAGTTGATATTCGTGAGGATGAAGTTGTCATTTGAAGAAAAGATAACATCGACCGACACTTGAATAAATATAGATGTTAGATCTAGGTGGCATCACCAAAGGTTTGTGGATAATGAAAGTGTCCTGACACTAGGTATGAATAGTCGAGATGGAGACCAAAGCATGGATTCCCACCATTGATTGGTCTATTGCTAAAAATCTTCTATCACTAAAAGAGTGCTTGAGATCAAGTATTCTATACGAAGGCATGGCTTATTTCTTGGGAATGATCTATAAGGAAATTATCTTTTCAAAAATATCTACTTTAGAAGTGGGACCCTTCAAGGGAGAGAGGGAAAAGGATAAAAACCCTACTAAAAGGAAGATTAAAGTTAAGTTTGTCGTAAAGGGAGAAAAGCAAGAAGGTGAATCATCCGAAACTCCTTCACAAATAGTTGAGGTACTAGATTCACCTCCTCCACCAAAACAAGGAAAAATTCCTTTAGAAGATGAGGTTGGTCAACCTCTTGTTTCTCCTTTCAATGATTTCTCATCAGAAGTAAGTCTCTCTCTTGCTTCTCAAGATTTGACTTTAGAGTCTTTACCTCCTCTCTCCCAATCTTCCTCATCTCATATTTCTATGCCACTCTCATCAGCCATGGCCAACATTTTCTCTAACCTCTCACCTCTCTCTACCTGGACCTAAGATGGCCATATATATGCCTCCTCCTTCCGCACCTTCATTCCCTGAATCTATCCCCACAGTCACCACACTTGCAGTCATCACTACTCCATAAGTAAACCTTCCTCCACCTACAGATACAACCATAACACCTCCGATTGGGGAAACTTCTTCCACTATACCTCAATGGTTGGTTGATCAGACTGAGGAAGAGGAAGGTGGTAGTTCCCCTACCAGCCTTCGACTTCAGTTCACTCAAGGCCTCTCCTACCAAATCTACCAAGAAACCTAAAATGGTTTCAAGGGTTTTAGTGGATGCCTCAGGGCATAAGTTTGTAGATATTACCACTACCAAAACCTACAAAACAAAGGAGGATATAGCGGTTACTGATTATCAAATTACAAGGGTTGATTTGGGAAAGGTAACAATAGAAGGAGCACAACAAGATGTGTAGGATGCCATGAACGTGCTATGCCAGAAGTTGAGGGAAATGAAGGTGAGCAGAGATGAGCTAAAGGAGAAAGTTGAATCAGTTAACGGAAGTATTTCTCAAGCTCTCAAATCCCTCTTAGTCAACACTATCATCTTCTACCCCTACTCCTATCAGGTTCGATTTCTCATCTAGTACCTATGATTGAAAATATCAACGAGAAGGGAAGAATGGTTGATGAATGGATTCAAAGACTACTCCTACAAGGAAGAGAGGTCATTGATGACACAGTGGAGGTTTATAAATCCTTAGAGGAAATAAAGAAGGATGGCGATAAAATGGATGATGAATTTTCATAGGAAGTCAAGAACCTTGAGTTAACTCTTGAGGCTCTCAATGCACTAAAATAGGTTCCATCCCATATCTTAATGGAAGAAGGAATCATTCCACATGGGGATAAGCATTTCTAGCTAGCCAAAGCCATCAGATTCAGGATAAATATTCTTAGTGAAGCTTGCAGAAAGTTGAGGGAATCTAGAGATCAGTTGGTTGATGCCACTAATGACATAGAAGAGGATTTGTCTAGGATCTTTGCCAAGGTGTTGGGTGAAATATTAGATATTCTACCTACTGATGATCTCTATAAACAAATTCAAGAATCAATTCAGCATGAACCAGCTTTTGTCTTTGATCTGAGAACCATTGATAAATTCATAAGGATTGAGAATGTTTTAGAATCACTAAGGAAACTCAACAAGAGATTGAAGAAACTTCCTAGTAACGCAAGTGACACTCAGGAAACTTGCGAGGTTCTAAGTGATTATTCTAGTGCACAAGATGAAGTTGAGATGTAGAGCATAATCTAGAAGTTCCAAGAATTTCATGACAAGAAGGCTTCACTAGAGGAAGACATGGATGACGAAGCAGAATAAGCATAATGTTTCATGTCATTTCTATTAGGAAATTTTCATGTCTTTTTCATTTTCATTTTGTCACATAGGAAGCAAATTTTGACTTGTTCTCCTACGTGAGAGTCAAGCAAAATAGGACTCTCATTAAATGACTATTTTCTAGGATTTATCATATTTTCTCTCTACTCTCTCTATTATAAATAAGGGATACTTATGCATTCCAAAGAGAGATATTTTAGAATATTAAGGGCTATTGTGAAGAAGAAGAAAAACTTTGTATTTTCTTTTAATCATTGAGGAATAGAAACAGGTGTTATTTTGCAAACTTTGTGTTGTGGGATTCATCTATCTTGAGAGATTGTTCTTACGTCAAAAATATTAAGCTATTATTTGTTTAGTGTTCTTGATTATTTTAATCATTTCGAATATTACACTCATTATCTAAAACTCGTATAAGTATTTCTTGATCTGTGTTTGCTTGAAAGAAAATACATTCCTCTCATTCCCTTTCCACTCTATTTCATCTGTAATAGTTTCCTTTCTAATCCATTCCATTTCTAAAGTTGTAACATCTCCATCTCGTGTTGATATGGATTTTAGGATTGTATCCCAACCCCAATGGTTAGAATAGTGTGGATATTGTATATATTATTTTTGTTGTGTTTTAGATTAGTAATAAATAGGTTGCCTCACCTGTCTTTGAGGAGGGATTTAATCCCATGTACTATGGTTGAACCTCATATTTTGGTTTGACAAAATATCCAACCAACAATTTGGCTTGGAGATCATCCATGTAATCTTCTAATATACAATGCATAATGTCATGGAATATATAAGTCATAGTCCGCCGATAGCATGCCCCCAAGCATTTTTAAGGCCAAAAGGCATGACTCAAGGTAGTAGAAGTTACCCCAAGGGGTGATGAATGTGGTTTTTGTTGATCCTCGGGGAAAGCAAGATTTGGTTATAACCCGAGAAGCCATTCATGAGTGACAAGCATCTCGTGACCAAGCAGTGGTAAGGTCAACCAGTTGGTCAATACTAGGAAAAGGAAAGTCATCTTTTGGGAAAGCTAGATTGAGGTCATGAAAATCCATGCAAACATAGAGTCCCCTATCGCCTTAGTGATAGGGAAAATGTTGGAAATCGATCGGGATATTCAATGGGTAAGATGAAGGAAATAGAAAGGAGGTGTTGAAGTTCTTCTTTAACCAAAAGAGAAATGAGAGGGTGCATTTTCCTCAACTTTTGTTTGAGAAAGGAAGTGGTGGCTTCCTATTCAGTCAAAGCATCTAAAGATTGGCCAATCGTTTGGATGTGCGGGTCATCCTAAGTATGAATGTTAATTTCGATAGTCGATTCATTTAACATGGTTTGTGTCTCATATGGTAATGACCGATGAATATATGAGTCTCGGTACCAAGGTAGGTGAGTATAGATTCATCATCCCGACATTGAATGATGTTAATCAAAGGTGTATCATCATTGATCATTTTAGGATACAGGAAGGGAAGAGAGGAAGGAGACTTGCCCTCACGTTGATAAGTAAGAGGCCCTAAGGAAATGGTGTTTATGAAAAAAAAAGTTAGGAGGAATGGATTCTAGATCCATTGACTCCATCGCTGAATGTGGTAATAGTGGTGAAGAAGGTGGAGAGGGTCTAATGTCCTTAACGAGTTCAATGTAGGCATTCTTGGTAGGTGGTTCCGTAAAGCCGATACCACTATGGTCATTATGTTTATAGGTAGTACATGGAATAATAGTATGGTAGCCTTGCTCGTATGCCAAAACCAAAACCTTTCCATGCACATCGGTGCAGGAAGGTGTGGGTGAAATGGTGATTGGTAAGTGACTAGAAGTCGTGGAAAATGGGTAGGTTTGTGACAATGGTTCAGGAGTGTAAGTGGTAGTATCAAGTCCCCCATAGGTGAGATTGGTATGAAGGTGGGGAGGACCATAAAGGAGGAACTCTCCTATACAGTGATCATAACAAGGGTGTTGGTGAAGACTTTTGTATTCTTGTGGAGTAAGGAATGTGTTGACACTATATAGGTGATACTCCCCTAGAGTGAGGCATTGAAAAATGCCTTCCAAGGGATCAGTGGTTGGTATGTGGGTAGCTGGAATAGATGATGTGTTAGGTGTCGATCAAAGTTGGAGCTAAGGGATTGGGAGGCCGATGGTTTAGTTGCGGAGGTTATGGCAACAAAGTAGGAATGGAGGATGTAGGTGCAGTTGAGGTAGTGGCTACACTAGTGAGTGGAGGTGTAGGTGAAGAGGAAGTGGTCATGGAGGTAGATGCCTTGATGGGTATAAGCACATCATTGGGTTGGTAAAGCATGTTACAAGTTTTGAAAGGTGATGGATCAGTCGGACCTGGTATAGATGTGTTCTTTATGCTCAAACTTTACACAATGATGCAAAGTGGAGGGAACACAACCCATGACACGAATCCGTGGTCTACCAAGCAACAAGTTATATTGAAATTACCCTCCAAAACAAAAAACTCTAGAATAGTGTGGGGGCCCACACGGACATGGAGGATGATGGTGAGAAGTGTATAGGTGATAGCATCATTGCGGGAATGCAACATGATGGGATGTTTATGCATGTAATTTTTAGGTATCCACATTTGAGTAAATGTATGGGAGGAGATGATATTAATGCTAGCATCAAATTGATCATAACATGTTGTACATGTATATTATCGATGTGGATAGAGATGAAGAGAGCTAGATCTGGGTCATCGGTTTGGTGCGGTGTGATCTCTTCCTCTAAGAAGCTAATGGATGCTACTTGGTGAGTAGGTGGAGGTGTGGATAAAGGTGGTAATTTGGTGAGAGAGGCTACATGATGGGGTGTAATAATGGAGGCTACGGGCTGTAGGGTCATTGGGTAAAACCTCAATAGATTACAAGCCCTCCATGAGAGCCCGACGATGGGATTCTCGAGGTTTGGATGAGGTCATACAAAGACATTTATAGGGGGTTGGTGTTACTATTTAAGCATGGTGCGATGTGTAACCCTGTTAGAAATAGGATATGTGGGGCCATAGATAGTGATTTTAGGTGTAGGTACAGATGGTATGTTGGGTATAGGGTTGGTCGGTGGGTCAGTTGCCTTTTCCTTTCCTTTATCTTTCTGGGCATGGGTAATAACATGGATCATGTTGATCTGAGGTGGGGAGGTAGGAGAGGTAGGTGAGCCATGAAAGGTATAGTGACATGAAGGGAAAAATCCCAGTGGTAGGAAGAAACCTTGCGAGATGGGTTGAGCACACCGACATTTGGGTAGAGGTGGTTTTAAGAGCTGTGGGGATAATAGTATGGGTCATTGAGTAGGCATGGATGAAAGATCTTTGGGAATTGGTGTTGGTGAAATGGGGTCCTTATCGAGAAGGTCATCATCGTCAAATTTTTCTTCAGGAGAACACAACTAGATAAGAACGGTATTTAAAGCTTTGTAGTTCTCAACATTGTGCCTTGGGACATGATGGTACACACAAATTTTGGTTTCGTTGAACCCCTTTGGTTTGGGTTTGAGTGGGTCATAAGGTCCGAGAGGTGGTAATGTGATGACAAAAGTTTCAAGGAGTTTTGTTAAGATTTTGGCATAGGACCCCGTTAATAGATTGTAATGGGAAGTGAAGGTGGGTTTGGGTGTAGGCATGATAGACTATAGAGGAATGATCTTCACACAAGGGGGAGTAGGTTGAACTACGATTGTAGGTGTTGGTGTGATCTTAGGTGTTGGTCATGTTTGTTTAGGTAGGGGTATGGTAGATGAATGGCGGGAGAGTGCGTGGTTGTTTTGACTACGTTATTGAAGGGTAGTGGATTTTTGTCTTTATGTTGCACCTTCTTGGGTAAAGGTGATACGGTCACACGATCTCTAGAGGGAAAAGTGGATGGTGGAAATGGGATGTCACCAATGAGGATAACAGAGGTGTTGTGAAGGTAGGTCGACACACAGTCGTGAAGGATGCATGAGGGAAAGAGACTAAAATGTCAAGGGTGATGTAGAAGTTATCAATGGTATTGGAGGTATGAGTGGTAAAGTTGTTTTAGGTGTGGGTGCAAGTCACGTCAGTGCTTGGGTATGGTAGAGGTCCTGTGAGGGCTAAATGGGTTGCTTTGTTTTTAGTTTACCGGTGGGTGGAGGTTTCTTAACAAGTCTTTGGAGGGGTGAGGTCCTAGGACGGATGGAAAGGGTGAAAGTGATGAAGGTGTAATTGGTGAGGTTGGAGTATGAGATTTATGGGATTGGTTCTTCTTTTTGGGGGCTGGAGTAGGTTTGGTGTTGGCTTTGGAGGATGTAGCTAAATCTAATTTGATGGGTGAATGAGTAAGGTTGGAGTTAGAATGACCCCGAAGGCAATATTAGGTTTAGGCAAGGAAGATGATGTAGGTGTGGGTTTGGATTTAGATGCATGTTGGGTTATGGGTAGAGGTGTGAGTTGAGTCATGAGGGGTATCGTGGTGGAATTTTTGATAGTTGTAGTTGTGTTTGGTTCAATTGGCTGAAATATTTTTGGGTAGATAGTGGAAGTGTTAGTAAGTGACATATGTATGTGTTGAGACAGAAGTAGAAGATGCCCCAAAGTAAGGACCTATCCACATAATCTAGGTGATTAGCTAGATGTGAAAAAGGCACTTTGTTGTAGGTGAGGTTGATGAGGATCCAATGGCAATTCCCATAAAATGAGTCTTAGAGATGGGGAATTTGCTAGCTTCACTTTCGTGGGTAAGAGAGCCAAAAGTAAGTCTCGCATGATCTTGGGTAGCTGATGGAGAATGGTCACCTAGAGGTAAAGGTATTTCTACTAGATCCTTGATAGGGAGAGGAGAAAATGGGTGCTCCTCTGTGAGTGGAGGAGATAAACAAGCCTCTTACGTGGGTCAGAGATGTATTGTGGGTGACGATTCTCTAGGTAAAGAAGCCAAAGGTGAAATGATCTCAATGTTAATAAGAGGTTCCTTCATAGGTGAGGGAGGGAACAAAGGGTGTTCCTCTATGGGTGGAGGAATAGATGAGGTGGGTTCAACTACATGTGGAGGAATAGGTGAGGTGGGTTCAAGTGCAAGTGGAGGACTTTGGGCTAAGATTTCTTAGATGGAAGGAATATGAGGTAATTGGGCGAATAACAGTGCATCATTGAAGATAGGATGGACCTCGCGTGTATGGCTATCATGAGTTGAGGACTCTCTAGTTTGATCGGAAGAAGGGGCGTGGTTAGGAAAAGGCTTTGAAGATGTGTAGGTTTTGATTGGTAGGTGTGTTGGGATTATCCAAGGTTAACTCACCTTTCTCGAGCATTTCTTGCACAATGTTTTTGAAAGTGATGCAATTGCCATCACTATTTACTCTATGATAGTTACAAAAGTCGTGCTCTTTATACCATGTGGGTAATAGTAGGGTTAAAACCAAAGTGTGTGGTTTTATGGGAGGAAGGGTGATGGCCCCAACTTTAATGAGTTTTTCTAAAGAGTAAGAATAAGG
Source organism: Taxus wallichiana var. yunnanensis (assembly GCA_018340775.1). Classification (NCBI taxonomy): domain Eukaryota; kingdom Viridiplantae; phylum Streptophyta; class Pinopsida; order Cupressales; family Taxaceae; genus Taxus; species Taxus wallichiana. The sequence goes on along the minus strand of CM031242.1, from coordinate 682,510,904 downwards.
TTCCCTAATTGGGGTGTATTTCCATTGTTCCCGTCTCGAATTGAAAACTCTAGACGGGGAGAAATATTAGATGAGGAACTAGCTCTGATTTGATGGATGAGTGGGCCACCCTTGAGTACCACTACATTAGTAGTTCCCTTGGATTTTGAATAATTTTTCTCGTGGTTTCGAGTTAGAAGAGGCATCATTTGATTTTAATGCCAAATTCTTATTGCGTAGATGGATTTTCTTCTCTTCGATGGCCCGAATCTCTAGCTTTCGTGCCATGGTGAATGCCTCATTGAAGGTTCAGAAAGTTTGGACCTATAGGGTCAGCAAGATATGTCTAACACAAGCCCATGTGAAGAGTTTGATGAGTTCATTTTGTGGTAGTTAGAATGTGAGTTGATTGATCAGGCTACGCCAACGAGCAACAAAATATGTGATAGATTTGTCATCATACTCATGTGTAGAGTAGATGTTAGTCATGGTAAATTTCTTAATGAAATTGATGGAGAAGTGATCTAAGAAGGCTTGGTCTACTGATTAAATGAGAAGATAGAGTGTCTAGGTAACCCACTATACCAATCTAATGCAGGCCCAGTCAAAGACATGGGAAATGTCCTCAGAAGTAAAGCATCATCATGGGTGATTAGATAACACCCATGTTTGAAAGACCATAAATGTTTTTGTGGGTCTTCTTTGCTATTAAAGCAAGGTTAAATTTAGGCATTTCCCAATGCATGGGATATGTGCAATAGGAATGGATGGGTGGATAAGCTCATTACAAATCTCATCATAGTGTGTTGCAAGAGCCATAAACCGATGCTTCCAATGTTTACATCTTGTCCATCATTAACTTGATTAGGTCATTGGTAGGTTGTGATGGTTGGGTGACTCTGTAGTGTAAGAGGGTTGGTGTTGGGCATATGATGAGGGTGGAATTCTAGTATATGGCACTACCATATAGGTAGATTGAGAAGGAGGGAATGAAATAGGGGTACGTACCTAGAATGAATGATAGATGAAATGAGAGGATGCTAATAGTACATATATGGAGGTGGAAGGGTTGTGGTGACCCTGGTGGCAATGGGGGCTAAGGATTATGGAATAGAAAGAAAAACATTTTGAAAAGGGGTAGGGATCACCAACAAAGAAGTGGTGCTTGTGTAGCTATGGGTATATATGAAATAATAGGTGTGGATGAGGTTATGTTCGGGTGGTTGGCGAATGTATAATGGATGTGGTGGGTGCAACCGATGTGGTAGATGTGGTAGTCATAGTAGGTATTGGGCCTAACTAAGAAATGATTGGGGCAAGGTAGATGTGGGTAGCGTGGAGCTAGAGGGGGTAATGCAGAAGTAGAAGTGAGTGTCGGGGGATAGATACGGGCATGCCAAGTATATCAACTGACCCGAGGCATCTTGAGTGGATGAGTGGGAAAGATAAAACTACAAGGCAGTAGGGTTTTGGTCAAGGAGTCGTGTGAACTCCTTATTTCGTGCCGATAATGATAGGTTGGGTAGGATCCATGGGTGATAAAATAGAAGGTGGTGAAGGACTAGGTAGGAGTAGTTGATGACCGGCATGGAATATGAGGGTATTTTCTTCACTTTGGGTCAGCACCATGTGAACAAGCACTGACATGGTAGGAATGCTTTCTATAAATGATGTAGAAATATAGCAGAAACATGATAAATAGGTAGTGGTAGGTGAATTGGGGTTAAAATGTTTGCTGGAAAATTACACAAAGCTAAGCGATTTTGGTTATGTTAAACTTATGCCGGTCACAGTAACCATAGTCGGTCAATGTGGAAAGTGGATAGTAGGTCAAAACAAGGAAAAAGGCCAATACTTTGTCTAGTATGTAAGATGCTGATGGAATTACCAGGTAAGTGAATATGATAAGAGTGACAGAGACTCTGGATAGTCAAAGAAAGTGAATAGGTGTCCTTTTGGGTAGGTTAACCAAAAGAACAGTTGAAGCGATGCTGATTAAGTGAAACCGATGGTGGTCGAAGGTAATCGATGACGGTATTTGGACCAACACTAGTAACTTGTGAAATTGAAACAATGATGAAGAAAATGTGGTTGTGAGTTAAAATTAAATGTGGAATCAAACCCAAAATTCTAAGAATGATGAGAATATGGTCTAGGAACACTTAGATGAAGTTGGAATACACCAACTGTGATGAGGAGCATGTAAGGGAAATAAGAAAATGAAGAACATGACCTCTCACCTCAAAATGCAAGCCAAGCAAAAAAATAAGAAAAATGCGATCCTAAGAGTGCTTTTTCTATTATGTTTGTTTAGATTATGCTATTTAAGGATTGACTCATGAACTTTAGAATAGAATTTTTGGTGAGGATGGCTTCCTATGAAGAAGGAGATCTATAAGGAGAGGTTGCGAGTTATGTTATGGTGGGGGTGGGCCATCCTCCGATAGGTCTTGGATAGAGATAAACGGCAGTGGTGCCTACTATGTCGTGATTGTGTGATCACATACATCTTCCATACAAGTGTTGATATGTGATTTCTTGTAAAAGGATGTGTTCCTCGATTTAGAAATCATGCTTGATATGTACTGTAATTTCTTTGCAGATTGCAGATCTTGACTGAGTCAGAATGTGATTAGACTCTTTTATTTATTTCATTTTGCATCCGAGTTTAGTCTGATCTCGGAATGAATTATAGAGTTATCCATCTATAAGATCTAGTCTTGGATCAGTGGAATTGATCCAAGTAATGCTTAAAGTTTGTTCATGATGAATTAAAATCACAGACCTTGAACAGGTTGCAAGGTCTAGAAGCATTTAATAAGCTAGTCAGGAGTATGACTCAGGCTGATCGAGTAAAATGAATTGGTTCCCGATATGGAAGTATATCTGGAAGGTCTCGATCGTGGACCAGGTAATAATTCGGTTACATACGATTCTGCAGCAGAACAGGAGCTAACCCTGTTCAAGAAGGTATGAGGTAGGTCTTTTCTGAGTGTACAGAATGTAGACCTAACTGGAATTATTAAGTGATTAGTAACCTAACACTAAATCTAACCTAGGGGTTAGATTAGTGTTAATCTAACCTAGACCTAGGCTAAGTGCTAATGTCCTAAGTTAGTATCTATGTGTAATGTGGTTAGAATTTGTATTATCCTAAATTCTAACCTATGATACTAACCTAACTATGATCAAGAATGTAAAGGGGCCTATGGAGGGGTGCGAACCATGGGCGGCATTTTCTATGTTATTAAATGCATGGGATAAGGATGAAGGACAGGTCTTGGCGGAGGTTTTGGGAACGGCTAACCTGTGCCGACGTGGCAGGTCGCCAAAACTGGAAATGAACTTGGGATTTTATTTGACTGTCGCCAACTTTGGCGGTCGGTGGAAGTGGAGTTTGAGCGGGAAAGTTGGTGTAATTGCATTCAATGCTCTCGGTAGACGAGCTCGGAACTCGCGAGAAGGCATGCAAACAGGAAGTTTGTTGGTTTGTTTGGCTTATCGCGATTTTCGGTTTTTCTTCTGCCTGTTCACTGGTTCTTCGCACCAGTCTTCTTTGTGTTGCATGGCGAGCATGAGGTTATCTAGCTCTTTTCTCTGGCAAGGAGAGTATATATGTTTTGGAGATAGCAAAATTTTGTTGGTCGCTCTAACTTGGAAAAGGAAAAGGAAGTCGGAGCTCTTCCAAAGTGGGTACGCTTTGGAAATTTGAGCAAAAATCTAGGCATGTTAGGCCCTAACCTTTAAAAATCTTGCTGTCTTTCAAGTGATTTCATTAGAACAACTCTGTTCAAATGATTTAAGGAATTAGATGTTTATCTATGGATGTCTTGTGTGATTTTTCTTGGTACAGTATCTCTTCTGGTTTGAATCTTCATTTATCCTTTGTTGGGTGTTTATTAAATTCGAGCTGTGGCATTATTTTCTTGTGTTTGCATTCTGGCTTAATTATGCGAAACATGAGAAATGTGTGAATGCTCGGCCTGTTCGGCGTAAGCCCATGAATCGTTCCTGTGATGGGTATAGGCCATTGATTGTCTGTCGAGTCTTGGTCATTGTATCTTGTTTTGGAAACAGTTGGAGGAAACATTGATGGAACTGTTTGTTTGTTCAGTGTTATGAAACCTTTGTAAGCTCTGTCATGGGTTTTGATGATGGTAGTTATTGATACTTTGTGGGTTTCGTTCTGTCTTGTAAATTTGTTTGGGAACAGGTAACTATTGTGTTACCATAGTCATTACGACCCAGGGGAAGTTGTTTTTCCTTGATATTGTGGTAACGGGATTTAACCCGTTGACAGTATACAATATGGATATATGTATTTTTATTTAAACAACTTTGTGGAGTCCTCGGAATGAAATCGGTATTTGATTTGCTTACACTTGATTTGTTCTGAATGCTTGCCTTAGTTGGCATAGAAGGATTCATTAACTATTTGTTTTTATCTATACTGTTGTTGGGTTCCGCGGTTATTGGTATAAACCCGTTTACAGTATGCAATGTATATATATATAGATTTATGTTTGTTTTAATCTGAACGACTCTGTGGAGTCGATGGAATGATTTGTATATATATTTGATCCACTGTTCAAGTTGAATATAAATGAATATTGGGAAATGTTGTACCAATGACCTAAGGGAATAACTTGTATTTCAATCACTGTTATTCTGTAAGAGTACCTTCGTGTCGCAAGGATTTTGTGGTACAGATTCTCTTGGTATATTTTTACGTCTTCAGTCTGTGCAAATTTGTGTAAAAGATTGGCAAGGGTTCAGTCGGATTCCTTGTTTTGAAATCAGTAATTGGATTTGCTTGCCTGATTTTTAATAAGCTCCGTTGATGGGCTTAGATGGAATCGTATGCAATTATTTGACTTGTTACTGTTGTTCGGATTCATATGAATTCTTGGAAGGTAACCTGTATTGCTTTGTACCATATTGAACCTGATTTTTGGGACACTGTCGTTTTGTCACTGTTCCTTGAGTATGGATAATTATCTTGTGTCCTGGCTCTGTTGAAGTGAGTCGCGAATACCATACTTAGATTTGAATGCGCCCAGGTGAGTATAGTTATGCTATGTTCCTTCCTGTTTATTTCAGTCCGATTGAGACTGGTCATGTATCGGAGATTCTGTGTGGTCATCTTGGCATAGTCCTTAGGAAACTTCAATTGCTTAAAGCAATGAAGTCTGTTGTTGACAGCGATATGCCAGAGGTTCTTTGATTTCGAACTTGGATCGAAAACCTTGCTGTGTTTAAAAGGAACTAGTATTGAGCTATAGGTTGATATATGGGATTGATGACGTGTTAGCTACTGTACAGGAGTTTTTGCTGTGTTCTTTTTATTTAAAACAGCGATCCTTCTTGTGGCTTGTCGGACTTGTTGGTATACATACTGGGTGAATGTTTTCCATATGTGGAGATGGTACAGTAGTGAACTTATATGAAAGGGGGTATGAATGATATGTTCTTTCTCTTCTATTATTATAATACTGGTAGAGATCTATCTAACAGTTGGTATTGCTTTTGTAACATATTGGTGGAATCACGATTTTCTATGATATTCCATTTCTGATGAAAGTGACGATTTGTTCAATATTGCTGATCTTGGATTCAAGATAATTGTTCTGAATACTTTCGTTCTTTGATTCTTAATATTTGATGAAATATTAGAGAAGTGATTAAGACTATTTTGTAACGATGATAGAGTTACACATTTGTAGACATTTTGTATTACAAAGGCATAGTCTGAATATGTTTATTTGTTTGGATAATTGATCTCATTTAAACAGGGTGTTTAATGAAAACAATTGATGGATTGCAATTGTTTTAAAAGTTAGTGCTTATCATGCTCAGTTCATCGAACTGACTCATGTTGACTATTTTTGCAGATGGTTGCCGTAAGTGGTAAAAGCAATGCAGATCTGACAGGATGATCAGATTATTTAATTTGTTTCATAATGAATTACAGCTTGATTATATAAATGTACTGTATGTGGAAAGATGTTTCTTTTCCGTTAAGCATTGTATCAAGTATGCTGCTTGCATAAAATGTAATTGTATAATTTTGAAAGTAATGGAAATAAGTGTTTGATACTTATGTGTTGTATTCTTATTCTGATAATTGACCTTCGTCGGTTTATATACCAGAGTGGCAAGGTTATCCTTGTGTAATATGGATGCTTTTGTGATTGACAATGAAAGCCTACAAGAAAATGTGGTTGAATTCATATGAGTGTTTAGCAGATCTTATTGTTCTAGCGAAAGCAATATTGAATTTAAATAATTGTCTTTCTAAAAGATAGGTTAAAAATGAACCTAAGCAGAACGCTAAACAAGCTGGATTAAATTACTAATCCCTAGTCCTGAGTATGACAGGACAATATTAAATTGGATTCTTAATCATTTATATCCTTATACTAATAAGTATGATATAAATTCAGTTAAGAGAACTGATATAAATCAAATGAAGTTCGGATGGCAATCTCATGTGAAGGTTATGAGATATTGTCCAATTCTGTTGTTTAGAATCAGGTGTATTCTAATGACTCCTTGATGAGAGCTTGACCTTAATACCTCTACCATGTAATGGGTTTTATAGAGGAGGGTCGTCTTAAGACGAAGAATCCAGGGATCGGGAAAGGCTAACCTTAGGGAAAAGTCTTTAAAGTAATTTAAACTCAAGTGCGTAACGCATGTTGTTAAGTAGATCTTTTCGAGGCGGATTTAAAGGTTGACGACACAAGTCAACTGCAGGGTTGTACCTCCGAGAAGATTAGGATCTTCTCGAAGTTACAACAATGCAGGAGACTTATGGCGACACCCTTTGCATTGATCGCTAAGATTTACACTTTGATCTCGCACGAGTTACTCAGGGTCCGATTATGAACGTGGTCATGTTATAAGGCTGCCTAGGAGATTCGGGGTATCATGACACACTGGTTGAACTGCAAGGTTGAACCAGTATGTCACCATATCCCTAATCCTCGTGGGCATCCATATAACATTATCACCTTGATAATCTACCTCCGAGTGATTCAGTTGTGAAAGGAAGGACTGACAGTAGTCAGTGTAGGACATTCTATATAACATAAGAATGGGGTGAAGGACGTATTCCAGATTGACGAGTATGCCGTTAAGGAATACGAGACATAAACAGTATGTTTCAAATCTTTGGCCAAAGTATCGCAAGCTGCTGATTGCGTTGTCCTAATTCACCTAGTCTAAGGGATGAGATGCCGATGAATAATAGTAACAATTATTCAGTTAGGTTCCTTGGACAGAGCATTCTGAATCCCAGAGTAGGGAAGAGAACCGTAAGAGTAAAGTGTTAACTAAAAACACCAACTCTTATTACTCATGAATAGATCGGTAGATTACCGAGTCATGGAATGAATAGATCGGAAGTACTCCGAGTCATTACAGCTGCATATGGTTGTCTGTTATATGAATGGTTATTTGATTTGTGTGTTCTAAATTATGTATTTAGAACCAGGATGCATTTATCAAAAAAAAAAAAAAATTTACTTGTTCTAAGGTATTAAATGAGGATGTTACATCTTGGTATCAGAGCTGAAGGTTGCAGCTCTTGGACCTATTGTGTCCATAATCTGATAAAAACCTGAATTTTTCTTGTAACAGAAAATGGTTAGAACAAGGGGGAACGTTGCGAATAATGCTCCACCTGAAGGAGGAGCGGCAACAACCCAGAAACTGGATGAGATCCTTGCTGCCCTGTTGGACACAAGAGATCGCTTGGCTGTACTTGAACAGCAGGTGATGGGAAATGAGGAGGATGAAGAAGCTGATAATAATAATCAGCAACCTCCTGAGGACAACCCCGACATGGGTGTTGATATTAATGTTGGGAATGCACCTGTCCAACCAGAAAACAAAAAGGCCAGATTGGCAGCAGAACTCACTAATGATATAAAAAGGATAAGTCCACCTAAGTATGATGGCACCACATTAGGAGATGGAGCTGAGAACTGGCTCAGTGAAATGGAGAAGTACTTTGCAATAAGGAACTTCTCAGAGGAAACCAAAGCTATTTGGGGAGCCTATCAGCTTTCTCACGAAGCATCTTCGTGGTGGGATAGCCGAAAAGCTGAGCTAAACATTGATGAAACCAATATTACTTGGGATCAATTTAAAGGCTATTTTAGGCAACGTTGGCTGCCACAACTTTTCTATGATCAGAAAATGACAGAATTTCAGAACTTAGCTCAAGGGAAGCTAACGGTAACTGAATACTGGGAGCGGTTTACAAAACTCCTCAAGTATGTACCGCAGTATCAAACTGACGAAAAGTTCAGGATACGGAAATTCATCATGGGATTGAATCCTGTGATAGGGGGAGAGGTCGATGTTCACAGTCCAACCACTATGGAAGGAGTTGTTGAAAAGGCCATAAGGCAAGAACAGAAATTAAAGGCTATTTCTGCCCATAAGGAGGAAGTGCGGAAGAAGACTGCAAACCCTTCTTCAACCTCTCTTGCACCCAGAAAAGGACCATGGAAAAAGTTTGGAAACAAGAGTAAGTTTCCAGGAGATAACAATAAGAAAGCAGCAGTAAATAAGCCTGCTGGAAACGTAAAGGATAATTTTGCTAAAAATTATAATAATGGGCAGAAGCCCTATGGAGGACAGCGTGACAATTTCAAAACTGGAGGCAACTTTGAGCCTAAAAAGGGACCAGTAGGAGGCTGCTACAATTGTGGTAAAGATCACTACGCAAATCAGTGCCCTTTGAAGAAGGATGATCGTAATCAGCAGCATAAGATACATGCTGCAGTAGCGAACAAGCAAGCTGAAAAGCAAGTGACACCTATAGAAGTTCCGGGTAAGTTATTCGGCATACCTGTCACTATTCTTTTTGATACAGGAGCTACTGAATGTTTTATATCTAATAAACTTGCTTCTAAACTTAAAAGAAAAGCTGGAAAAATGGATAAATCTTGGACTGTACAGTATGGTAATAATTCTGTTCATACAGTGAGTATGTGTCTTTTTGGGGCAGTCCTTGACTTACCTAACTTTTCCACGGAAGTTGATCTCTATGTCGCACCTTTAGGATCGTATGACATTGTGATCGGTGTCAATTGGTTAGCTGACCATAAAGCAAAAGTAGACTGCTATGAAAAGAACATAAAATGTTTAGATGATCAGCTGGAATCAGCAGAGATTCAAGGTGTGAAACGAGAAATTTCAGTTAGAAAACTGTCAGCTATGCAGCTTAAAAAGGCTAAAAATAAAGGATGTACCCTTTATGCGGTAAAGATATCTGAATCTTCAGAAGAAGATGATGATTTAATGAAACAGTTCCCTCTTTTACAAGGTTTCAGGGATGTTTTTCCTGAGGAATTACCAGGGTTACCACCCAAGAGAGAATTTGACTTTACCATTGAAATCAAGCCTGGAACAGAACCTATATCCAAAGCACCTTATCGGATGACTACTACTGAGTTAGTCGAGCTTAAAGCACAGTTACAAGAGCTTTTGTCTAAAGGATTGATTAGACCAAGTGTTTCACCTTGGGGAGCACCTGTGATATTTGTGAAAAAGAAGGATGGAACACTAAGGCTGTGTATTGATTATCGGATGTTGAACAAAGCAACAATCAAGAACCGATATCCACTTCCTAGGATCGACGATCTGTTTGATCAGATGCGTGGAGCAGCGGTTTATTCTAAGATAGACCTTCGATCTGGTTATCATCAGTTAAGGATTAGAGAGGAAGATATTCATAAAACAGACTTTCCGAACAAGGCAATGCGGACATTATGAATTCACGTTCTACCCTTGGGTTAACTAATGCACCCGCAGCCTTTATGAATTTAATGAACAATATTTTTCAAGAATACCTGGACAAGTTTGTACTTGTATTCTTGGACGATATTCTCATTTATTCTAAAAGCGTTGAGGAGCACAATGAGCATTTGAAGATAGTTTTGGGAATTTTGAGAAAGAGGAAGTTGTATGGTAAGTTATCCAAATGTTCTTTCTTTGATTCAGAAGTTCACTATTTGGGTCATGTTATAAGTAAAGAAGGAATTGCTGTAGATCCTTCAAAAATAGTGGCAATAACTGAGTGGCCTGCACCAAAGAATGTGCATGAAGTAAGAAGCTTCATGGGTCTTGCTGGTTACTATAGAAAATTTGTAAAGGATTTTTCTAAGGTAGTTTGCACCAATAACTTCATTCTGAAAAGAAGGATAAGAAATTCATATGGAATGATAAGTGCGAAGCGGCTTTCAAAAGTCGAAAGACCAGTTGACTTCTGCACCTATACTAGCTGTACCAGACCCTAATGGGAGTTTTACTGTTGTAACGGATGCTTCTGGGGAAGGCCTTGGAGGTGTTTTGTTACAAAATGATCAGGTCATAGCATATGAAAGTAGAAAACTTAAGTTACATGAGCTGAATTATGCCCCTCATGATTTGGAACTTGCTGCCATTGTTCATGCACTTCAAGTCTGGAGACACTATTTACTTGGGAAACCTTTTGAGTTGAAAACTGATCACTTAGGACTGAAATATATTTTTACTCAGCCCAATCTTAACGCCAGACAGAGAAGGTGGTTAGAATTTTTATCACAATATGACTTTGATATTAGCTATATCAAAGGGAAGGAGAATAGAGTAGCTGATGCTCTAAGTCGTAGGAGGCACATTTCTGCCCTTATAACAGTAAGAACTCAGTTTAAAGACGAGGTAAAAAGTGCTTCAGAATCAGATGCATACTTTCAGCAAGTAAAAGCAGCGCTTGCTGCAGAACCTAAGGATATAAGGTATAAAGGTTTTCATTTTGATAATGAAGGAATCTTGCGTTATGAAAACAGGGTATATGTACCTATGCTGAACGATTTGAGAAAGAAGTTGTTAGTTGAATTTCACAATTCACCTTTCTCTGGACACCCAGGTATCACAAAAATGCTTGCTGATTTGAAACAGCAATACTTCTGGAAAGGTATGAAAAAGGATGTGATTAATTTTGTGACTCATTGTCTGGAATGTCAGCGGGTGAAGGCAGAACATATGCACCCTGCTGGACTGTTATATCCTCATAGCATACCGCAGTACAAATGGCAAGTAATAACCATGGATTTTGTACAAGGACTACCTATGTCCAGGAATAAACATGATGTTATCCTGGTAGTTGTAGATAAACTGACCAAGGTAGCTCATTTCATCGCTGGAAATCTAAAGGATGATTCACCAGTGCTGGCCAAGAGATTCGTACACGAAATTTTCAGATTGCATGGTGTACCAGAACTGATTATATCTGACAGGGATCCTAGAATGACGTCAAGGTTTTGGCAAACGCTTAACGCAGCTCTTGGAATGAAACTAAACTTCAGTTCTGCATATCATCCGGAAACGGATGGACAAACTGAGAGGGTAAATCAAGTGTTGGAGGACATGTTGCGTATGTATTGCATGGATCAACAGTATAAATGGGAAGAGTATCTTCCATTAGTTGAGTTCGCATACAACAATACTTATCACTCATCCCTTAAAATGGCACCATTTGAAGCACTTTACGGAAGAAAGTGCAGAACCCCTGTTAGTTGGGACAGTGTTGAGGATAGAGTGGTAATTGGACCAGAGATTCTCACAGAAATGGAACAGCAAGTTAAGCTGATTCGTGAACGATTAAAGGAAGCAGCGGATAGACAGAAGAGCTATGCTGACCTTAAGCGGGTTGATAGAAGGTTTGAGCTTGGTGATAAGGTTTTCCTTCGTGTTAAACCCAGAAAGAGTTCTATAACTTTTGGCAAGGCTGCCAAGTTGTCACCTCGATTTGTGGGACCTTTCGAAATTGTCGAAATAATCAATCCTGTAGCTTATCGTTTAGCATTGCCACCTGCTTTATCTCGCATGCATGATGTTTTCCATATTTCTTTGCTTAAGAAATACGTTTCAGATCTGTCACATGTTTTAAATTGGAATTCCTTGCAGGTCCAAGACCCAGGAATAATCGTGGTTAAACCCACACGAGTGCTGGAAACTCGCCATTTGCATTTAAGAAATCGTGATATACAGCAATGTAAGGTCCAGTGGGACCAGTTTAGCGAAGAAAGTGCAACTTGGGAAAATCTGGAAGAGATGAAAATTGCTTTTCCTTCTCTTTTTCAACAGAATGAAATCTGTTGACAAAACATACTTTTATGAACTTATTATTTCTAAGTATTTATGAAAGCCAGATGAAGGCAGACTTTATTCAGGTTGAATAAAATGTGTTGTGACATTGATTTCTGGAACTATTCAAATATGGAAGTAGTCACATTGTTCGTGTACTAATAAATTGATTGACCTGAAGGTTAATTTAATATGTAATTCATCGGGACGATGAATCTTTTTAGGAGGGAAGCATGTAACACCCTGAACTGTTGTTACTTTCTCCTGAGCATACAAGTGTTGATATGTGATTTCTTGTAAAAGGATGTGTTCCTCGATTTAGAAATCATGCTTGATATGTACTGTAATTTCTTTGCAGATTGCAGATCTTGACTGAGTCAGAATGTGATTAGACTCTTTTATTTATTTCATTTTGCATCCGAGTTTAGTCTGATCTCGGAATGAATTATAGAGTTATCCATCTATAAGATCTAGTCTTGGATCAGTGGAATTGATCCAAGTAATGCTTAAAGTTTGTTCATGATGAATTAAAATCACAGACCTTGAACAGGTTGCAAGGTCTAGAAGCATTTAATAAGCTAGTCAGGAGTATGACTCAGGCTGATCGAGTAAAATGAATTGGTTCCCGATATGGAAGTATATCTGGAAGGTCTCGATCGTGGACTAGGTAATAATTCGGTTACATACGATTCTACAGCAGAACAGGAGCTAACCCTGTTCAAGAAGGTATGAGGTAGGTCTTTTCTGAGTGTACAGAATGTAGACCTAACTGGAATTATTAAGTGATTAGTAACCTAACACTAAATCTAACCTAGGGGTTAGATTAGTGTTAATCTAACCTAGACCTAGGCTAAGTGCTAATGTCCTAAGTTAGTATCTATGTGTAATGTGGTTAGAATTTGTATTATCCTAAATTCTAACCTATGATACTAACCTAACTATGATCAAGAATGTAAAGGGGCCTATGGAGGGGTGCGAACCATGGGCGGTGTTTTCTATGTTATTAAATGCATGGGATAAGGATGAAGGACAGGTCTTGGCGGAGGTTTTGGGAACGGCTAACTTGTGCCGACGTGGCAGGTCGCCAAAACTGGAAATGAACTTGGGATTTTATTTGACTGTCGCCAACTTTGGCGGTCGGTGGAAGTGGAGTTTGAGCGGGAAAGTTGGTGTAATTGCATTCAATGCTCTCGGTAGACGAGCTCGGAACTCGCGAGAAGGCATGCAAACAGGAAGTTTGTTGGTTTGTTTGGCTTATCGCGATTTTTGGTTTTTTCTTCTTCTGCTTTGGTTCTTCGCACCAGTCTTCTTTGTGTTGCATGGCGAGCATGAGGTTATCTAGCTCTTTTCTCTGGCAAGGAGAGTATATATGTTTTGGAGATAGCAAAATTTTGTTGGTCGCTCTAACTTGGAAAAGGAAAAGGAAGTCGGAGCTCTTCCAGTGGTCTGCTTCGGAAATTTGAGCAAAAATCCAGGCATGTTAGGCCCTAACCTTTAAAAATCTTGTTGTCTTTCAAGTGATTTCATTAGAACAACTCTGTTCAAATGATTTAAGGAATTAGATGTTTATCTATGGATGTCTTGTGTGATTTTTCTTGGTACAGTATCTCTTCTGGTTCGAATCTTCATTTATCCTTTGTTGGGTGTTTATTAAATTGAAATTTGTGGCATTATTTTCTTGTGTTTGCATTTTGGCTTAATTATGCGAAACATGAGAAATGTGTGAATGCTCGGCCTGTTCGGCGTAAGCCCATGAATCGTTCCTGTGATGGGTATAGGCCATTGATTGTCTGTCGAGTCTTGGTCGTTGTATCTTGTTTTGGAAACAGTTGGAGGAAACATTGATGGAACTGTTTGTTTGTTCAGTGTTATGAAACCTTTGTAAGCTCTGTCGTGGGTTTTGATGATGGTAGTTATTGATACTTTGTGGGTTTCGTTCTGTCTTGTAAATTTGTTTGGGAACAGGTAACTATTGTGTTACCGTAGTCATTACGACCCAGGGGAAGTTGTTTTTCCTTGATATTGTGGTAACGGGATTTAACCCGTTGACAATATACAATATGGATATATGTATTTTTATTTAAACAACTTTGTGGAGTCCTCGGAATGAAATCGGTATTTGATTTGCTTACACTTGATTTGTTCTGAATGCTTGCCTTAGTTGGCATAGAAGGATTCATTAACTATTTGTTTTTATCTATACTGTTGTTGGGTTCCGCGGTTATTGGTATAAACCCGTTTACAGTATGCAATGTATATATATATAGATTTATGTTTGTTTTAATCTGAACGACTCTGTGGAGTCGATGGAATGATTTGTATATATATTTGATCCACTGTTCAAGTTGAATATAAATGAATATTGGGAAATGTTGTACCAATGACCTAAGGGAATAACTTGTATTTCAATCACTGTTATTCTGTAAGAGTACCTTCGTGTCACAAGGATTTTGTGGTACAGATTCTCTTGGTATATTTTTACGTCTTCATCATGCAAATTTGTGTAAAAGATTGGCAAGGGTTCAGTCGGATTCCTTGTTTTGAAATCAGTAATTGGATTTGCTTGCCTGATTTTTAATAAGCTCCGTTGATGGGCTTAGATGGAATCGTATGCAATTATTTGACTTGTTACTGTTGTTCGGATTCATATGAATTCTTGGAAGGTAACCTGTATTGCTTTGTACCATATTGAACCTGATTTTTGGGACACTTTCGTTTTGTCACTGTTCCTTGAGTATGGATAATTATCTTGTGTCCTGGCTCTGTTGAAGTGAGTCGCGAATACCATACTTAGATTTGAATGCGCCCAGGTGAGTATAGTTATGCTATGTTCCTTCCTGTTTATTTCAGTCCGATTGAGACTGGTCATGTATCGGAGATTCTGTGTGGTCATCTTGGCATAGTCCTTAGGAAACTTCAAATTGCTTAAAGCAATGAAGTCTGTTGTTGACAGCGATATGCCAGAGGTTCTTTGATTTCGAACTTGGATCGAAAACCTTGTTGTGTTTAAAAGGAACTAGTATTGAGCTATAGGTTGATATATGGGATTGATGACGTGTTAGCTACTGTACAGGAGTTTTTGCTGTGTTCTTTTTATTTAAAACAGCGATCCTTCTTGTGGCTTGTCGGACTTGTTGGTATACATCTTTGGGTGAATGTTTTCCATATGTGGAGCAGTGTACAAGTAGTGAACTTATATGAAAGGGGTATGAATGATATGTTCTTTCTCTTCTATTATTATAATACTGGTAGAGATCTGTCTAACAGTTGGTATTGCTTTTGTAACATATTGGTGGAATCACGATTTTCTATGATATTCCATTTCTGATGAAAGTGACGATTTGTTCAATATTGCTGATCTTGGATTCAAGATAATTGTTCTGAATACTTTCGTTCTTTGATTCTTAATATTTGATGAAATATTAGAGAAGTGATTAAGACTATTTTGTAACGATGATAGAGTTACACATTTGTAGACATTTTGTATTACAAAGGCATAGTCTGAATATGTTTATTTGTTTGGATAATTGATCTCATTTAAACAGGGTGTTTAATGAAAACAATTGATGGATTGCAATTGTTTTAAAAGTTAGTGCTTATCATGCTCAGTTCATCGAACTGACTCATGTTGACTATTTTTGCAGATGGTTGCCGTAAGTGGTAAAAGCAATGCAGATCTGACAGGATGATCAGATTATTTAATTTGTTTCATAATGAATTACAGCTTGATTATATAAATGTACTGTATGTGGAAAGATGTTTCTTTTCCGTTAAGCATTGTATCAAGTATGCTGCTTGCATAAAATGTAATTGTATAATTTTGAAAGTAATGGAAATAAGTGTTTGATACTTATGTGTTGTATTCTTATTCTGATAATTGACCTTATTGGTTTATATACCGCAGTGGCAAGGTTATCCTTGTGTAATATGGATGCTTTTGTGATTGACAATGAAAGCCTACAAGAAAATGTGGTTGAATTCATATGAGTGTTTAGCAGATCTTATTGTTCTAGCGAAAGCAATATTGAATTTAAATAATTGTCTTTCTAAAAGATAGGTTAAAAATGAACCTAAGCAGAACGCTAAACAAGCTGGATTAAATTATTAATCCCTAGTCCTGAGTATGACAGGACAATATTAAATTGGATTCTTAATCATTTATATCCTTATACTAATAAGTATGATATAAATTCGATTAAGAGAACTGATTTAAATCAAATGAAGTTCGGATGGCAATCTCATGTGAAGGTTATGAGATATTGTCCAATTTCGTTGTTTAGAATCGGTGTATTCTAATGACTCCTTGATGAGAGCTTGACCTTAATACCTCTACCATGTAATGGGTTTTATAGAGGAGGGTCATCTTAAGATGAAGAATCCAGGGATCGGAAAGGCTAACCTTAGGGAAAAGTCTTTAAAGTAATTTAAACTCAAGTGCGTAACGCATGTTGTTAAGTAGATCTTTTCGAGGTGGATTTAAAGGTTGACGACACAAGTCAAGCTGCGAGGGTTGTACCCGAGAAGATTAGGATCTTCTCAAAGTTACAACAATGCAGGAGACTTATGGCGACACCCTTTGCATTGATCGCTAAGATTTACACTTTGATCTCGCACGAGTTACTCAGGGTCCGATTATGAACGTGGTCATGTTATAAGGCTGCCTAGGAGATTCGGGGTATCATGACACACTGGTTGAACTGCAAGGTTGAACCAGTATGTCACCATATCCCTAATCCTCGTGGGCATCCATATAACATTATCACCTTGATAATCTACCTCCGAGTGATTCAGTTGTGAAAGGAAGGACTGACAGTAGTCAGTGTAGGACATTCTATATAACATAAGAATGGGGTGAAGGACGTATTCCAGATTGACGAGTATGCCGTTAAGGAATACGAGACATAAACAGTATGTTTCAAATCTTTGGCCAAAGTATCGCAAGCTGCTGATTGCGTTGTCCTAATTCACCTAGTCTAAGGGATGAGATGCCGATGAATAATAGTAACAATTATTCAGTTAGGTTCCTTGGACAGAGCATTCTGAATCCCAGAGTAGGGAAGAGAACCGTAAGAGTAAAGTGTTAACTAAAAACACCAACTCTTATTACTCATGAATAGATCGGTAGTACTCCGAGTCATTACAGCTGCATATGGTTGTCTGTTATATGAATGGTTATTTGATTTGTGTGTTCTAAATTATGTATTTAGAACCAGGATGCATTTATCAAAAAAAGAAAAAATTTACTGGTTCTAAGGTATTAAACGAGGATGTTACAAGAGAGAGAAAAGAAGTGCTTTTCGATTCATTTGTCAACCATCATTTAGGCATGACTTCCAGTGTATAGGTGTCCCTCAATTAATGTGAGCTAATGCAGAGAAGCAGAATGAAATGAAACAAGTTTTAAACCCAAATTGAAATGTTTTATTCGATGAAAAAGGATGAACAGGAGAAGGGATGCTCTTTCACTAATGTGATACTAATGAAAGGGAAGAAATGTTCTTTTTAAAGCACCAAAATATGATTGCTTTTAGACAATAGAAGAGGAGAAGCTTACAGGGGAGAAAATTTAATGTAAGAACCTTTTAGAAAAGAAACAAACATATAACCTTTTCACCTAGAAATGAAAGAATGTAAAGAACCCAGAATGGGTCCCACCGGGTGTGCCAAAATGTTTCACCTGATTCTAGAGCATTTCTTTGAATGTTGATGAAATAGATAAGGGTAAAGGGCTAGAGGAATACTTATTAAGATGTTTGTTGAAGGTTGGTGTGCACGTTTGACTTCTAGATCCATAGCTGATCATGAGATCTTCCTTTTTCTTGGAGGAACTACCTAAAATGGAAAACAAGACCACCAAATAACAAGTAAATAGTATATGTAGTGGAATGCCTAGCATGTGTTAAATCCAGAAGTGTGATACTTCCTAGATGGTTGTCAATCCACCTTTGTTTAAAACAACTTAATCCTAATAATAAAGGAAATCCTACCGTAGTTAAAATGATTTAGGTATCTCATTCATCTACCATAAGAAAGCTCATTCACAACAAGTTAAGCTATGACTAAATCTGAAGGTCAAGGTCTTAGTCGGTGTTGGTATCTAGATTTAATCTCCTTCACAACTTGAACAAACATCATGAATCTGCACAAGACACTCAAGGATAGATAGATGTTTTGTATGTCATTTGTAGCCGGGATTAAACCTATCTCGCTTGTTTACATTCAAGAATTGAGGGATTGGATAGCACCTTTATAAGGGTTTTGATCTAACCCTCACTATTTTAGGTTGTGCCTATCAACCAAGGCAAGAGAACCTATATTGCAGCCCCTATATGGTAAGGAGATGAAAATATCCTTGTGTTTTGCATATGGTGTGGAGGAGGCTTTGTGAAAACATAATCAAATATCCATTATCCAAACTCAAAAGAGTGTCACTACTAAATGATGGAAATGTTCTCAAAACAAAGCTAGACTCGCTAAAGACATGATAAAACCCCGATCAACCTTGTGCATTTTTGTGAAAGGATTGAATTCTTTTGTGAACACACAATGTAGATGTAGAGGTATTATAGGTAGGATGAGTTAGTTTGAAGTGAAATTCTGATGAGAGACGTTGGGACAAGAGTAGTTATGAATCATCAACTTCTTTGGGAAACCTTGCAAAATAATTATAACACCTAAACAATAGAAATGTTTCAATGAATTTGAAGTGCTCTTTCAACCAGGATGTGTGCACAATGGATGCCAAAATCTACACTATTCCATAAAAATTTTGATATCCTACCACAAAGGCTTGAAGCAAAATATCAATAAAGCATTAAGAATCCCCTTGTTAGATCATGTCCTAAGGTGCACCCAAAGGTTTACAAATACCCTCAGTTTGCAAGGAAGGTAAGATGAATTTAAATCTATTTATCTTCACTCAAATGAATGCTCTTCTGAATGTAAGATTGTAGATGCCTTCAAACCCTCTACAAGGAATGAGACCATGCATGACCAATAAAGATCCTAAACACAAGATTGCAACATGAGCATGAAACACAAATTGAGAACATACTAAAGTACAAGTGCATGTAAACTTTGCCAAGAGATAAAACCAGTTAATCCAAGAATCTAATCAAATACATCAGCAAGGGAATGCTATTTAGAAAATCTCAAATCTTGTTGATGGCTTTACAACTAAAACCAACTCAACATGATGAACATTTGATGCAAACTGGAATCAAAATGGCTCTCGGCGAGCTTTCTCAAAAACAAAATGGACTCCTTCCAGCTTTTCTGTGAAATTTCTTCTCTCTTTCTCCCAAAATTCCCAATGAGACCTCTAAAATGTTTCCAAAACTACATCATATACCCTCTACCAACTTGGATCCTTGCATCCCAAGTGAAGAATATGCCAAAGTGATCAAATTTGTTACAAAACCCTATCCATTTGATGAAAAATGATATAAAAGCGTGAAACATCTCCCCAAATGCCGAGATGCACAAAAATTTTAAAATATTGGATGAACTCAGATCCTTATCCATCCCGGTGGTCACATTTTTGGCACTCCACCATGCTAGCATGCATTTGTAATCATTTTTCACCCTTTTCCCTCATCATTTTCAACTCGCAACTTTTCATTTTTACATTTCACGTGTTTTTCATGGGTTGAGAAAATATCTCACAAAAACACTATAGGGCACCGAATTAGCTCAAATAAATGATGCCATTATGTTCAAGAGGTCGAAGGGATGCAGATTCATATAAAATTTCATGTTTTTGGTGCAAAAATGATGATTCCACACTTCTTGGAGCTTCAATGGCACCCAAAAAATGAAATTACACAGTTGTCGTTGATTAAAATCAACTTTAAATGCCACCCTCCACGTGGCATATCCAAATAATCTCCAAAAGTGCCCAAATCACCTTTTTTCCTTTACACAAGGTGGGACATGTGTCCAAGCATGATTGGGGTAGGCCCCCAATCCTTAAAAAGCATTTCAAACCCCTTTTGAATTTTGGAAAATTTTTGAAAATTTTCCCGCGGGCCCCTGGATACGCCACGTGTCCTCTCATGGGCCCTACCAAAACCATGGGCCGATTTGATGAGTTTTGCCACATTTTTGAGAAAAGGATAATTTTCTAAAAATTCTTCGCGCCCGAACGCCCACTGCCGCTTCTGCCACGTGGCGGTTTCCCATTCGCTGCGGAACCAACCCCTCCTTTTTTCCTTTACTCCTCCGCGAGCACAAAATCCCTTATGGGCCCGCGCTTCTTCCTTTTCCATTTGAAACATGCCACATGTCACCCCCTGATTGGATGCGGGGCACACCTCTAAATTTTCCCATGGGCTTATTTTTCACCTTGAAATTTTTCGCTAAAATTTTGCAAAATTTTTAACTTTCTCTCCATGCTCCAAACCTCCACCAAATTTAGGACACGTGTCCTGTTTTCATTGGACGTGGGCCTATTCTTCATTTTTTACCTTTTACACCAAGGGTAAAAAGTCCCAAAAGTTTTCTTCGGCCCCCATTCCCATTTCTCCTCCCGGACACGTGTCACCTTCCTACTCGTCGCGGGCCTTCGGGCAAAAATTGATTTTAGCATCTTAAAGCCAAATACTTCAAACTCCTCCAAGTCCCTCGCTCGGTCGACCTCTCTGGACACATGTCACCCTTCCATTGGGCACAGGCCTCCATGTCAAAATTTTCCATGACATTTTGAGCCAAAAAAATTGAAAATTTTTTAAATCCGCCACGGCCCATTTGATCCTACCATGCCACGTGTCGCCATTCCATTGGGCACGGGCCCTCGGAGCAAAATTTAACATTGAGAACTTTTTCAAAAATGAAGAAAAAGTTTTAAGTTACCCCGCCACCGGCCTTACCATCCTGTGACACGTGTTGTTATGCCATTCATTGCGGGCCTTCGGGCAAAAATTTAATTTTGAGAAATTTTTCCAAAATGGAAGAAAAATTTCCTAAGTTACTTCCGCCACCCACCAATCCTTGACCAATCACATCAGGCCACGTAAGCACATTAGGAAAATGTGGGGCCACGGAGAAAATTCTCCCTTCACCAAAAATTGAAAATTTGACAAGTTATAACATTTTTTCCGACCGCACCCTCACCAATGAGAGCCTACCATGTCAGCATAAACGTTGTAATGATAAATTTGATGGGTAGAAGATGCACGTATGCCCGTCAAAATGCGAAATGTAGGGAGGCCCTCGAAATAAAATTTTTCCACAAGGAAGGTGGATCTCTTCATTTTAAACCAACTGAATCATCTCTTGACATCATTTACGACCTTGGGATTGGGGAAACACTTGCACAAATTCAGGATTTGATCAATTTCAAGCTCTTTCATGATTTGGCAAAGGAGAAAATGGTACAGCCCATGAAAATGAATAAATCAGGGCACAAATGGGGGAACTTGGATTTTACTTCAATTTAGGGTAGAATAACAACATTGAGGGCAGTTTTGAAGGTATTCAGTTGGAAAATGTGAACTACAGACCATGAAATCAAAAAATGAAACATTTGTGAGCATATTCGGTCATGGAAAAACAAGGCACATTATGCAAACTCAATAATGGGACCAAACTTGGCTCTTGCTTGGGGATGGTCACTCCCAGCGAGTGCCACAAGATCACAACATAGACCAAGTGCCATAAATCCATTGGGAAAGGAGTCAAAACATGTAGAGCATCCCAAAACCAAAACTTTCACCAAAAAGACCGAGAGAACCACACCAACAATGGCTGCCAAGGAAAAAGGGAAAACCACAACCCAACAACAACAAGAACAAGGAAAAGACAAAACAAAAACAAGGGCTATACAAAATGTACAACTTATGCACACTGCTTTGGGGATTTAATCCAAAAAGTGTTTTAAATGTCTACCATTAATAGGCAGCTCCAACAAATCCCCATCCATATCCTTGAGAAAAAATGTATTTTCTCCAATCTCGATATCAACGGCATAAGGGCCTATCTAGAGCATCAAATTTTCCATGCTTTCCTTGGCTTCATGCCTACTATCCCACGAAAAACCAGATCTCCAACACTAAAAGCTTTAGGAATGACCTTCTTATCAAACAACTTCTTTAATTTCTCCCTAAACTGGACATGCCTTTGATGAGAAGCTCTCCTTTCTTCATCCATCTCAATGATCGATTGATTCTTGACTCATATGGGCCATGTTCTTTATCTCCCAACCTGTTGGGAAAACTGAAAAGTGGATAATTACAGGTGTAATGGTAGAAAAGCCTTAGTTCCGTACACCGGTTCAAATGGGCTTTTACTATTTGCTCTTTTTGGGGTTATCCTATCGCCCAACATACAAATTTCAACTGTTCTCCCCACTTCTTCTTGTTGATTTCCAAGGTCCTTCTAATGATTTTGAGAAATTTTTGTTACTTGATTCAGCTTGCCCATTCCCTTGTGGGTTGTAGTTTGAAGAATAGGTTAGATTTATCCAATATTCATTGCACATTACCATCAAAGGCTTGGCTCTAAAACACATAGCATTATTAGACACAATCTTAACTGAAACCCCAAATCTACATATGATATGATTCAGCAAGAAATCCATTACCACTTGGTGTGTTACCTTTCTAGATGGAATTGCCTCAACCCATTTTGTAAAATAATCAGTTGCTACAAGGATCCATTTATAACCAACACTAGAAGGATCTGAAATCTCACCAATAAAATCCATTCCCCATTGTTTGAAAGGAGCTTCAACTGATACAGGCTGCAAAGGAAGGGAACCTGAAGCTTTCAATCTTCCTGAAAAATGCTGGCAACTATCACACCTTCTAACTAGCCGGTTTGCATCTTTGAAAAGAGTTGGCCACCAATAACTAGCTCTTAAAATCTTATGTGTTGTCACTCTCCTAGAAAAATGTCCTCCACACACTCCCCCATGGAAATAAACAATCAACTTGGGAGCTTCATCTTCAGTTATGCATTTCAAGAGGACACCTTCAGGGTTTTTCCAAGCCATCCCAAGGTCTGTTATGACATACTTTTGAGAAGCCAGCTTGAGGGCTCTTTTCTGATTTTTATTTAAGTGACTGGGATAGCATAAGTTCTTGAGGTAATAGACCACATCCTTGTACCACTCAGAATTCATCAATTTGTCAAGGAGATCAGCCCTTTCTTCCCCTAGCTGATTCACTTCTACATTTTGCAAATTACTCTCAGCCATGAGTTTGGCAAGACCTAAACCTCTTACTAGATTTGTTGTTTGGATATCCATATCATACTCTTGTAATTTTTTAACCCATCTACATCTCTTGCTTGGTATCTCCATGTCAGATAAGATGTCCTTAACCATGATGTGGGGAACATAAGCAACAACCTTTGAACTCAAAATGTAGGGCCTAAAAATCTTTGTTGCTTTGACTAATGCAAATGCTTGTTTCTCCATAATTGTGTACCTCAATTCAGCTTCTTGTAAAGCCTTGCTAAAGAAAGCAATAGGCCTCTCAGCTCCATTTTCATCCTTTTGTAACAAAACTGAAGCAATAGTAAATTCGAAGCAAAAGAGAAGATTTGGAAAGGCATCTTAAAGTTTGGAGCTGTCAAAATAGGTGCATGTTTGAGTGCATCCTTTATTCCTTCAAAATCTTGGATGGCAGCCTTTTCCCACTTAATAACTTGATCCTTTCTTAGCATGCTTGTGATTGGAAGAGTCAACTCAAAGCAAAATTGGAGACAAACCTTCTAATGAAATTGATTTGGCCAAAGAAAGATTGAATACCCTTCTTGGTTCTTGGCATAGGCACCTTGTTAATTGCTTCCACTCTCTCAAGATCTATCATAAAACCTTCTTTAGATACAATATGCCCCAACAGTCTGGCTTTTGGCACACCAAAATGACACTTCTTTGGATTAAGTGAAATGCCATACTCCCTACATCGATCAACATCTTCTCTAGGTGTTGTAAATGGTCTCGCTTGCTGTCTTGAAAAAACAATCACATCATCTTGGTAAACCGCAATAAACTCATTGATATAACTAGCAAAGGCAACATCCATTGCCCTTTGAAAAGTAGCCCCAACATTCATCAATCCAAAAGGCATCCTTAGGAAAACATAAGTTCCCAAGGAGTAGTGAAGGTTGTCTTAAGTCTTTCTAATTCTTTAACAACTACTTGATTGTATCCAGAGAAACCATCCAAAGTAGAAAGCATTTCCGACTCTGTCACAAGCTATAGCATATTCTCCATGTTTGGCAAAGGATAATTGTCCTTCATAGATGCCTTTTTAGATTCCTAAAATCCACACAAAGTCTGATATCTCCGTTCTTCTTTCTAATTGGAACTAGGTTGGCAACCCAAGAAGAGTACCTAGTAGGCTGAATGATGCCACCATATCTCAATTTCTTCAACTCTTCTTGCATTTTCATGGAAATTAATGGGTTAATAGGCCTTTGTTTTTGTCTAAATGGTTTGGCTTCAGCCTCAAGAGGGATCTCATGCTGAAACAAATCTTCTCTATATGCCTTCAGCTCTGAATAAGACCAAGCAAGGCAGTCTTGATATTTCTTTAAAAGTTGGGCATAGGACTATTTTTCTTCTTTGCTGAGATGACTGCCCAACCAGATCTTCCTTGGTTTGTCTTTAGTTCCCAAATTGTGCTCTTCCACATCCCTTGAAGTAGACATCTTTCTATTAATGATGCAATCAGCATTGCTAAAATTGGATTCAAGTGCAACAAGACCTTTGGGAATGGTATTTGTTTTCAATTGTATAATATCCTTGTCAAACAAAGTTTCTCTACCTTCATTCATGCACACCATTGGTTCCCAATCAATATTCTGACCAGAAAACTCTCCTTGGCATTTCAAGAATCTTAACACTTGTGCATCATCATCAAAAATCTACCAATGTTTCACTTTATCCGGGACAAGCGGGCCTTGTTAGCACTTCAATGTTATATTCACAAAAGGGTGAAATGGTCTAGAACCAAGAACAGCCACTGATTAGCAACAACATTACGACTTCTATCATGGTAAACAATGTTAAAGGAATCAAACATCTCAATCAAGTCCCAAACAACATGCTTATATTGCTTCATACGCTGATTTTTTGTGGCATATAACTTTCTTACTTGCTTGACAACCAACTCTGAATCTCCTTTAGCAACAATATCTTTTACTCCATACTTCCATGTAATCCTTAATCCCAATAATAATGCCTCATACTCAGCAATGTTGTTAGTACATTCAAAATTGAGGTTGAAGGAGAAAGGAAACTCCTCCAAACTAGGGGAAACCAACACTATACCAGCACCATTTCCAGCTTTGGAGCAAGCTCCATCAAATAGTAATGTCCATGGAGAACCTACCATATCAAGGCACTCTGATTTGTCCATCTTATTCTCTTTTCCATCAGCAAAACCAATGAAATTGTCAACATCTACATCAGCAAACAACACTTCATAAGAAGCATTGTTGGGATCCTCAATCAAGTGTAACATCTTCTTTTCACCATAGAGTTTGACAGGCTGCCCTCAATGGGAATGGTGGCATAGGACATGTCCATTTGAACACTACCACTAACACTTGCAGCCCACTTTCTTGACAAAAGCATACCCCATTTTGAAGGGAAGTCAATAATTACAACATCAAGTTTTAAATTCTTACCCGGATAGGCTGCAAGTTGCACTACTAAACCCTTCACACATCCAACAACCGGCACTTCCCTTGAATCCATGGCTGTACACTTTCCATATGCTGCTTTGTCACCTTGATATCCAATTCATTCATAACTTCTAGAGGCATAACATTACATGATGCACTAGAATCAAACATGTAATTGTGAAGCAACCTACCTTTGATGAGAAAAGTTGTGAAGAATGGATCAACATTCAATTGGGAATCAACCAAGGATGTCCCCAAATACACTTCAGGTGTCTCTCCAAGATCTTCCATTGGTGGTGGTGTTTCAGGGCCAGCAACACTTTGAAGAGGACTTTCAACAACATTGACATTTCTGCTTGGTATAATATTTTCTTCTTTTAATCCCAAGTATTCAAAAGCTCTCTTCTTGTGTTGGGACAATTCAATAATGGGAACACTCACTTTAATTTGGCTCAATACCTGGGCTATATCATATGGAACATTCTTTGGCAAAACAACATTAGAAGGGGAACAAGAAGGTTCATCAGATGGAGAAGTATTCTTGGCAGCCTGGGCATGAAGAGGAATGACATTTTGTATGGGACAGCGGGGTTCTTAGCAACTATCTCTCTTCTAGGATTATCTTTGGGAATGTTTGTGAGCAAGGGTGTCTTTGGCTTGGCTTGAGGGCCAGATCCTCTAACAACTTTACTTCTAGTATTGTACTCCTTTTCTTGACTAACCACAACATTCATTAACAATTATCTATCTTCCTCGAAGGAATGCCACCATCATACTTCTTGATCATTAAATCCCTTAGGTATTCAAAGTCATTATTAGGAATTTCAAAGTCCTGAACTACATCTACATCATGAGCTTGAGGAAGAGAAAGAAATGGTACCCTCTTTATGCAATCCCAAAAGGTTGCAGCAATCCTTGCACTTATCACATCGTTGATGTTACGCTTGCTTTGTGAGCCTAAAGAGTTTCCCATAATACAAATGTCATCATCCATTTCATTCTCATTATCGTCATCTATATCCTGCTAGTCCATTTCACATGGCGGATGAGGAAGAAAACATCTGTCACACCAATCCATATCAGTAACTTCTTGAACAGCAGCAACTCTTGCAGTCAGAGGGTCAGGCACCACTCTATTTTCACGTGCTTGGGGTTGTCTATTTGTAGATCCAATAAGCCCCTTACCTCTATCATCTTGTCTTTGATCACCCCTAGGATGATTGCCAAATCTATCATGGTTTTGAGTTCTTTGTTGTCCTTGTGAACTTTTTCCAATTCCTTTCTCAGCCCGAGCTAATTTGTAAGAAATTTCTTTGACAGCCCCTGCCAAAGTCTTGACAACATCCTCCAAATCAGCACCCTTGCTAGTTTGAGGCTTCTCAGGGTTTATCACTTCACACCGTCCCTCTTAAGTGGTTTACTAATAGCTTTAATATTATTTTCAATTTGAAGTGCCATGGTGAAAGCTTCCCTCAAGTTTGTAGGATTTTTGTCTCTCAAGTAATAGGCTTCCTTTTATCAAATGCATCCGCATATTTGATCAAGCAAGATTCATCACAAGGCCTCAAAATTACAGGAAACCTTCTCAATGTCTTACTAAACCTTGTATTGAAATCATGAATGGTCTCATTAGGGTTCTTCTTGATGTTCTCAAACTCGGATAGAAAGAACCTTGGATCTGTTTTGTCTCCATATTGTAATCTGAATGCATTACTCATCTCAATCCACGAATCAATAGAGTTATCAAAGCAGAGCTTTATACCAATATCTTGCATCTTCCTCAAGTGTATGGATAAACAACTTGATATACACATCCTCAAATTCTATTTCAAAGTCTTCCATCATGTTAACAAAGAGTTTGAGGTGTTGATCTCCGATTATGGCATTGTTACCTTGGAATTTTGGTAATCTATTTCTCACATCCTATGGGACAGCATTTGGATAACCATCCATTCCTCCAAAATTTATAGGACCAAATGTGTTTACAATAAATGGAGGTCTAGGTTGACCCATATCGTTTGGTGGGGGTGATCTTGGAGGTGAAATGGGCTGATGAGGGTAGTAGTGGGTCCGATTGGAATGGATGACTGATCTCTAAAATGATAACCCCCAAAGGCTCTCTCTCTTGATAAACTTTAGCAAACTTAGAAACCACAGAGCAGATTTAGGAGCAAGTTTTTAAATACACAAGAAAGTCCTCACACGATGGAGAATGAAAATCAGCAAGAAGATTGCTCGAATCAGATCTACTTGAAGAGGAATTATAATCTTCAATGACATCTTTGTTCTCCTTCAAATTCAACTATGGGGATTCCTTTCGTTGCAACCAAATCATCAACCAATTTCCACACTCTTCTTCCCTCTAGTTCCGAGCTTCTTGATTCGGTGAGAAACTTCTTAGAAGAGTCCTTGATGAAGAGGATCTCCTTCCCTCCGGTTTGATGATTTAAACAATAAGTTTCAAATGATAAAATGTGTTAGACAACTAATATTTTCAAGATCCCAACAGCATGGAGTCGCCACCAAGGATTTTCACCTTAGTTGTGCAAGAAAGCACTAAAATATTCTGTTAAATGCATGCTATACTGAAAACTTGTAGGGATTCACAAATCATATTTTCTTCTTCTTAATTCAACCAAAAACAATGCATCCAAATCACATAAACTGCTGGTAGATGAGGAGAGCAGGCTGCCCTAAACCAAAACATCCAGATTTGAAGTATGAAATGATATTTCAAGAATATAACAGCTCAAATACTTGATCACACAAATGCTCAAACCTTTCAAGTACTTCAAAACCACTAAGAAATTACAAGAAGTCCCCAGCAACGGCGCCACTCGGGTGTTGGTATCCAGATTTAATCTCCTTCACAACTTGAACAGCATCATGAATCTGCACAAGACACTCAAGGATAGATAGATGTTTTGTATGTCATTTGTATCTAGGGATTACACCTATCTTCTTGTTTTCATTCAAGAATTGAGGGAGTGGATAACACCTTCATAAGGGTTTTGATCTAACCCTCACTATTTTAGGTTGTGCCTATCAACCAAGGCAAGAGAACCTGTATTGCAGCCCCTATATGGTAAGGAGATGAAAATATCCTTATGTTTTACATATGGTGTGGAGGAGCTTTGTGAAAACATAATCAAATATCCATTATCCAAACTCAAAAGAGCTGTCACTACTAAATGATGGAAATGTTCTCAAAACAAAGCTAGAGCTGCTAAAGACATGATAAAACCTTGATCAACCTTGTGCATTTTTGTGAAAGGATTGAATTCTTTTGTGGACACACAATGCGAGATACTGAGGGTATTGTAGGTAGGATGAGTTAGTTTGAAGTGAAATTCTGATGAGAGATGTTGGGACAAGAGTAGTTAGGAATCATCACCTTCTTTGGGAAACCTTGCAAAAGAATTACAACACCTAAACAATGAAATGTTTCAATGAATTTGAAGTGCTCTTTCAACCAGGATGTGTGCATAATTGTAACATCCTCATTTTATACTTTAGAACAAGTCAAAAAAATTTTTTTTTTTTGATAATTACATCTTGGTTCTAAATACATAATTTAGAACTCACAATTCAATAACCATTCATATAATGAGACAACCATATGTATTTGTAATGACTCGGAGTACCTCCGATCTATTCATTCCATGACTCGGTAATCTACCGATCTATTCATGAGTAATAAGAGTCGGTGTTTTTATTTAACACATTACTCTTGCGGTTCTCTTCCCTAATATGGGATTGAGAATGCTCTCTGTCAAGGAATCTAACTGAATAATTGTTACTATTATTCATCGGCATCTCATCCCTTAGACTAGGTGAATTAGGACAACGCAATCAAGACTTGCGATACTTTGGCTAAAGATTTGAAACATCTTGTTCATGTCTCGTATTCCTTAACGGCATACTCGTCAACGGAATACGTCCTTCACCCCATTCATATGTTATATAGAATGTCTTATACCGACTCTGTCGGTCTTCCTTCCTTTCACAATGAATCACTCGGAGGTAGATTAACAAGGTGATAATGTTATATGGATGACCACGAGGATTAGGGATATGATGACATCTTGGTTCAACCTTGCGGTTCAACCGAAGTGTGTCATGATACCCGAATCTCCTAGGCAGCCTTATAACATGACCACGTTCTTAATCGGTCCCGTGGTAACTCGTGCGAAATCAAGTGTAAATCTTAGCGATCAATGCAAAGGGTGTCGCCATAAGTCATCTGCATTATTGTAACTTCCGAAGATCCTAATCTTCTCGGAGGTACAACTCTGCGATTGACTTATGTATGTCGACCTTTAAATCCGCCTCGAAAAGATCTACTCGAAGAACAAGCGTTACGCACTTGAGTTTAAATTACTTTTAAAGACTTTTCCCTAAGGTTAGCCTTTCCAAATCCTGGATTCTTTGTCTTAAGACGACCCTCCTCTATAAAACCCATTACATGGTAGAGGTATTATGGTCAAGTTCTCATCAAGGAGTCATTAGAATACACCTGATTCTAAAGCAACAGAATGGGACAATATCTCATAACCTTTGCTTGAGATTGCCATCTGAACTCCATTTGATTGTATATCAGTTCTCTTAACTGAATTTATATCATACTTTTTAGTATAAAGATATAAATGATTAAGAATCCAATTTAATATTGTCCTGTCATACTTAGGACTAGGGATTAGTAATTTAATCCAGCTTGTTTAGCGTTCTCTTTTAGGCTCATTTTTAACCTATCTTCTAGAAAGACAATTATTTAAATCCAATATTGCTTTTGCTAGAACAAATTAGAACTACTAAACACTCATAAGAATTCAATCTCATTTCCTTATGCAAGCTTTCATTGTCAATCACAAAAGCATCCATATTATACAATGATAACAATGCCCCTTCGTTACATAAACCGAAGAAGGTCAACTTTCAGAAATAGAATACAACACATAAGTATCAAACACTTATTTCCATTCCTTTCAAAACTATACAATTACATTTTATGCAACAGCATACTTGATATAATGCTAACGGAAAAGAAACATCTTTTCTCATATAGTACATCTGTAAAATCAAGCTGTAATTCATTATAAATCAAATAAACAATCTGATCAGCTTGTCAGATCTGCATTGCTTTTACCTCTTACGGTAACCATCTGCAAAAATAGTCAACATGAGTCAGTTCAATGAACTGAGCATGATAAGCACTAACTTTTAAAACAATTGCAATCCATCAATTGTTTTCATTAAACACCCTGTTTAAATGAGATCAGATATTCACATAAGTAAACATAATCAGACTATGCCCTTGTAATACAAAATGATTACAAATATGTAACTCTATCATTGTTACAAAATAGTCTTAATCACTTTCTAATATTTCATCAAATATTAAGAAACAAGGAACGAATGTACACAAACAATCATTGAATCCAAAATCACAACATTGGTCAGATTGTTTCATTCTTCCAAAAAGGAAATAACATAACAATTCGGGATTCCACCAATATGTTACAAAACAATTTCCCACTGTTAGACAAATATCAACAAATATTAAATAAAGGAAGAGAAAGAACCAATCCATTCATACTTCCTTTCACATAAATTCACCACTGCATCGCCTTCTCCTATGAAAACATTTATCCAGTATATAAATGAACAAGTTAGACAAGCCGCAAGCAAGATCGCTGTTCTAAATCAAGAAATAGAAACACAGCAAAACTCCTGTACAGCAACTAACACATCAACAATTCATGTATCAACCCTAAGCCCAATGCTAGTTCCTTTTACACAGTAAGGCTTTGACACAAGTTGAAAACAAGAAACTACAAGCGTATCGCTGTAAACAACAACCTTATTGCATCAAGCAATTTGAGGTTTCCTAGAGACTATGCTATGTTGACCACACAGTATTTCCAAATCATGCTCAGTCAAATCGGACTGATTAAATGGAAAAGAACATAGCATACTTATTCTTGCTCAGTCAAAATCAGACTGAAGTAAAAGAAGGGAATACAACCAATCGATCCTTACCTTGGCGCATGCAAGTCTTAGTGTGGTATTCGCGACTTACCCAAACAAGGTCAGAACATGAAACAGTCATCCATACCCAAGGATCTCAAATAGTGACAAAGACAGTGTCCAATGTCAAGTTCAGAAAGAGACAGAAGTACCAGCTACCTTTCCAGAATTCCAAATGATTCAAACGGAGGTAACAATTCAAGCAAATGCATATGAATTCATACTGATATTCATCAACGAAGCATAACAAGAATCAGACAAACAAATTAATCTCTGATTTCACACCAAGAACCCGACTGAACTCTGCCAATATTTTTACACAAATTTGTACAGGTCGAAGACGTAAATGTTCACCTAAGATTCTGTACCACAAAACCCATGCAACACAAGAGTAATTCCCGAAAATAACAGAGGTCTATTACGTGTTATTCCTTCAAGTCGCAGGTTCAACAATCACCAACTATTTAAATATATTCAACTTGAATAAGATTCAAATATAAAACATACAATCGACTCCTCATAGTCGTTCAGATTACAACGATTGTAAATATATACATATATATGCACACGCTGTATACTGTTAACGGGTTTATACCCATAACCGCTGAACCCTACAGCAGCGTACTATGAAATTGGTGATGAATCCTTCTATGCCAGCTATGGCAAACATTCAGAATAAAAACAAGTGTAAGAAAATCGAATACCCCTTTCAAAGCAAAGAAATCAACTGAGCCGCTTCGAAACTTTCGAACAGTTTACACAAAGAAATGCAAATGCATACCTAGGAAGTCTATATCCTTTATTCATTCAAATAACGGTGATCAAAAGACCTGTTTCTTCTTACCAGGCTTCCACGAAAATCAATTCACAAAACTTATGGATGAATCTACATTCTCAGCAATAGATAGCAATATACGATTCAATCATGGACTCCACTGAGTCGATAAAATAAAGTACAGATGTATCTATATTATACACAGTCAACAAGTAATCCCGTTACCACAATAACAAGGAAAACAACTTCCGCTAGGTCGTATAGACTACGGTAACACAACAGTTACCTGATCCTAGCAAAAATTAGAAGACAAATTAAAACCCAAAAAGTATCATTATACACTGTCAACAAAAACCACGACAGAGTTCCCAAAGAAGCAATAATACTGATCAATCTTACAGTATCCATCAAAATCATTCCATACAGTTTCCACAACAAGAAACAGCGACCACAAATCAACAACATACAGTGGTCTATTCTCAACACAAGTATATTCTTTGGGCTCACGCCAAACAGGCCGAGCATTCATGCTCTTTACATATAAATATCTCATATATTTAAACCAGAAAGAATACACAAAGGAATAGAGCCACAATTCGATTTTAACAAACACCCATCTAGAGGAAATTGAAAAATCGAACCAGAAGAGATACAGTACCAAAATTTAAACAAGATCTCCATAGAAAATCCTTTATTTTCTCAAAACATTTGAACAGAGTTGTTCTAATGAAATCACTTGAAAGACAGCAAGAAATTTAAAGGTTAGGGCCTAACATGCCTGTATTTTTGATCAAATTTCCGAAGCAGACCACTGGAAGAGCTCAAACTTCCTTTTCTTTTTCCAAGATAAAGCGACCAACAAAATTTCACTGTCTCCATCACATATATATCTTCCATGACAGAGAAAAGAGCCAGAGAAATTCATTCTTGCCATGCAACTCAAGGAGAACTGGTGCGAAGAACCAGTAAACAAGCAGAGAGAGAGAGAAGACCGAAAATCGCGACAAACCAAACAAACCTTCAACTTCCCGTTTGCATGCCTTCTCGCGAGTTCCGAGCTCGTCTCCCTAGAACATTGAATGCCATTAAACCAACTTTCCCGCTTAAACTCAACTTCCACCGACCGCCAGAATTGGCGACAGTCCAACTACAACTCATGCTCATTTCCAAACATAGCAAATTTTCACGTCTGCACAGGTTAGCCGCCGCTTAAGCCTCCGCCATGACCTGTCCCTCATCCTTATCCCCAGCATTAATTGCCATAGAAAACGCCGCCCATGGTTCGCACCCCTCCATAGGCCCCTTTACATCCTCCTCAATAGTTAGGTTAGTATCTTAGGTTAGAATTTAGGGTAATACCCATACTAACCAATTTACACATAGATACTAACTTAGGATATTAACACATAGCCTAGGTCTAGGTTAGCTTAACAATAATCTAACCCCTAGGTTAGGTTTTAGTTTTAGGTTACTAACCATTAATAATTCCAGTTAGGTATAACATTTTATATGCCAAGAAAAGACCTAAAATCATGCATCTCCGAATGAATTTACTCCTATACAGCCGTTAGGCTACAGGGAATATACATGAGTAATTATTACTTGGTCCACGTCCGAGACCTTCCAGATATACCTCCATATCGGGAACCAATTCATTTCTCAAGATCAGCTTGAGTCATACTCGACCGACTTAATAAATGCTTCCATACCTTGCAACCTGTTCAAGGTCTGTGATCTAATTTATCACAAACAGATTTAAAGCATTACTTGGATCAATTCCACTGATCCAAGTCTAGATATTATAGATGAATATCTCTATAATTCATTCCGTGATCGATTAATATTCGGACACAAAATGAAATAAATAAAAGAGTCTAATAATATTTCGACTACGGTCAAGATCTCGCAACTGCAAGAAATTCAAGTACATATCAAGCATGATTTACGAATCGAGGAACACATCCTTTTACAAGAAATCACATATCAACACTTGAATGCTTAGAGAAAGTAACATGTGATTCAGGTGTTACATGCTTCCCTCCTAAAAAGATTCATCGTCCCGATGAATTACATATTAAATTAACCTTCAGGTCAATCAATTTATTAGTACACAAACAATGTGACTACTTCCATATTAAATAGTTTCAGAAATCAATGTCACAACACATTTATTCAACCTGAATAAAGTCTGCCTTAATCTGGCTTTCATAAATACTTAAAAACAATCAGTTCATAAAAGTATATCTTTGTCAACAGTTTTCATTTACATTGCAAAAAGAGAAGGAAAAGCAATTTTCATCTCTTCCGATTTTCCCAAGTTGCACTTTCTTCGCTAAACCGGTCCCCATTGGACCTTACATTCTTGTATATCACGATTTCTTAAATGCAATTGGCGAGTTTCCAGCACTCGTGTGGGTTTAACCACGATTATTCCTGGGTCTTGGACCTGCAAGGAATTCCAATTTAAAACATGTGACAGATCTGAAACGTATTTCTTAAGCAAAGAAATATGGAAAACATCATGCATGCGAGATAAAGCGGTGTCAATGCTAAACGATAAGCTACGAGATTGATTATTTCGACAATTTGAAAGGTCCCACAAATCGTGGTGACAACTTGGCAGCCTTGCCAAAAGTTATAGAACTCTTTCTGGGTTTAACACGCAGGAAAACCTTATCACCAAGCTCAAACTTTCTATCAACCCGCTTAAGGTCAGCATAGCTCTTCTGTCTATCCGCTGCTTCCTTTAATCGTTCACGAATCAGCTTAACTTGCTGTTCCATCTCTGTGAGAATCTCTGGTCCAATTACCACTCTATCCTCAACACTGTCCCAACTAACAGGGGTTCTGCACTTTCTTCCATAAAGTGCTTCAAATGGTGCCATCTTAAGAGATGAGTGATAAGTGTTGTTGTATGCGAACTCAACTAATGGAAGATATTCTTCCCATTTATACTGTTGATCCATGCAATACATTCGCAACATGTCCTCCAACACTTGATTTACCCTCTCAGTTTGCCCATCCGTTTCGGATGATATGCGAACTCGAAGTTTAGTTTAGTTCCTAGAAATTTTGTGTAAGCGTTTGCCAAAACCTTGACGTCATTCTAGGATCCCTGTCAGATATAATCAATTCTGGTACACCATGCAATCTGAAAATTTCATGTACGAACCTCTTGGCCAGCACTGGTGAATCATCCTTTAGATTTCTAGTGATGAAATGAGCTACCTTAGTCGCTTTATCCACAACTACCGAGGATAACATCATGCTTATTCACGGACATAGGTAGTCCTTGTACAAAATCCATGGTTATTACTTGCCATTTATCTTTGCGGTATGCTATGAGGATATAACATCCAAACAGGTGCATATGCTCGCCTTCACCCGCTGACATTCCAGCAATGAGTCACAAAATTTATCACATCCTTTTTCATACCTTTCCAGAAGTATTGTTGTTTCAAATCAGCTAGCATTTTTGTGATACCTGGGTGTCCAGAGAAAGGTGAATTATGAAATTCAACTAACAACTTCTTTCTCAAATCATTCAAAGCACAGTACATATACCCTATTTTCATAACGCAAGATTCCTTCATTATCAAAATGAAAACCTTCATACCTTTTATCTTTAGGTTCTGCAGCAAGCGCTGCTTTTACTTGCTGAAAATATGCATCTGATTCTGAGGCACTTTTTACCTCGTCTTTAAACTGAGTTCTCAATGTTATAAGAGCAGAAATGTGCCTCCTACGACTTAGAGCATCAGCTACTCTATTCTCCTTCCCTTTGATATAGCTGATATCAAAGTCATATTGTGATAAAAATTCTAACCACCTTCTTTGTCTGGCATTGATTGGGTGAGTAAAAATATATTTCAGTCCCAAGTGATCGGTTTCAACTCAAAAGGTTTCCCAAGTAAATAGTGTCTCCAGACTTGAAGCGCATGAACAATGGCAGCAAGTTCCAAATCATGAGGGGCATAATTCAGCTCATGTAACTTAAGTTTTCTACTTTCATAAGCTATGACTGATCATTTTGTAACAAAACACCTCCAAGGCCTTCCCGAAGCATACATTACAACAATAAAATTCCCATTAGGGTGCAGTGCACAGCCAATATAGGTGCAGAAGTCAAGCGGTCTTTCGGACTTTTGAAAGCCGCTTCGCACTTGTCATTCCACATGAATTTCTTATCCTTCTTCTGCAATGAAGTTATTGGTGCAGCTACCTTAGAAAAATCCTTTACAAATTTTCTATAGTAACCAGCAAGACCCATGAAGCTTCTTACTTCATGCACATTCTTTGGTGCAGGCCACTCAGTTATTGCCACTATTTTTGAAGGATCTACAGCGATTCCTTCTTTACTTATGACATGACCCAAATAGTGAACTTCTGAATCAAAGAAAGAACATTTGGATAACTTACCATACAACTTCCTCTTTCTCAAAATTCCCAAAACTATCTTCAAATGCTCATTGTGCTCCTCAACACTTTTAGAATAAATGAGAATATCGTCCAAGAATACAAGTACAAACTTGTCCAGGTATTCTTGAAAAATATTGTTCATTAAATTCATAAAGGCTGCGGGTGCATTAGTTAACCCAAAGGGTAGAACTGTAAATTCATAATGTCCGTACCTTGTTCGGAAAGCTGTTTTATGAATATCTTCCTCTTTAATCCTTAACTGATGATAACCAGATCGAAGGTCTATCTTAGAATAAACCGCTGCTCCACGCATTTGATCAAACAGATCATCGATCCTAGGAAGTGGATATCGGTTCTTGATTGTTGCTTTGTTCAACATCCGATAATCAATACACAGCCTTAGTGTTCCATCCTTCTTTTTCACAAATATCACAGGTGCTCCCCAAGGTGAAACACTTGGTCTAATCAATCCTTTAGACAAAAGCTCTTGTAACTGTGCCTTAAGCTCGACTAACTCAGTAGTAGTCATCCTATAAGGTGCCTTGGAAATAGGTTCAGTTCCTGGTTTGATTTCAATGGTGAAGTCAAATTCTCTCTTGGGTGGTAACCCTGGTAATTCCTCAGGAAAAACATCCCTGAAACCTTGTAGCAGTGGAATTTGCTTCATGTAATCACCATCTTCTTCTGAAGACTCAGATATCTTTACTGCATAAAGAGTACATCCTTTATTCTTAGCCTTTTTAAGCTGCATAGCTGACAGTTTTCTAACTGAAATTTCCCGTTTCACACCTTGAATCTCTGCTGATTCCAGCTGATCATCTAAACATTTTATGTTCTTTTCATAGCAATCTACCTTTGCTTTATGGTCAGCTAACCAATTGACACCAATAATAATGTCATACGATCCCAAAGGTGTAACATAGAGATCAACTTCCGTGGAGAAATTAGGTAAATCAAGGACTGCTCCAAAGAGACACATACTCACTGTATGAACAGAATTATTACCATACTCTACAGTCCAAGATTTATCCATTTTCCCAGCTTTTCTTTTAAGTTTAGAAGCAAGTTTATTAGAAATAAAACATTCAGTAGCTCCTGTATCAAAAAGAATAGTGACAGGTATGCCGAATAACTTACCCGGAACTTCTATAGGTGTTGCTTGCTTTTCAGCTTGCTTATGCCTTCTGACAAAGAAGCATGTATCTTATCTTTGCATTGATTACGATCATCCTTCTTCAAA
Organism: Taxus wallichiana var. yunnanensis; assembly: GCA_018340775.1. Taxonomy (NCBI): domain Eukaryota; kingdom Viridiplantae; phylum Streptophyta; class Pinopsida; order Cupressales; family Taxaceae; genus Taxus; species Taxus wallichiana. The sequence continues at coordinate 682,472,691 of CM031242.1, read as the reverse complement.
GGGCACTGATTTGCGTAATGATCTTTACCACAAGTGTAGCAGCCTCCTACAGGTCCCTTCTTAGGCTCAGCATTACCTCCAGCCTTGAAATTGTCACGCTGTCCTCCATAGGGCTTCTGCCCATTGTTATAATTTTTAACAAAATTATCCCTTACATTTCCAGCAGGCTTATTTACTGCTGCTTTCTTATTGTTATCTCCTGGAAACTTACTCTTGTTTCCAAACTTTTTCCATGGTCCTTTTCAACAACTCCTTCCATAGTGGTTGGAATTTGTGAACATCGACCTCTCCCCTATCACTTTGGATTCAATCCCATGATGAATTTCCGTATCCCGAACTTTTCGTCAGTTTGATATCCTGTGGTACATACTTGAGGAGTTTTGTAAACCGCTCCCAGTATTCAGTTACCGTTAGCTTCCCTTGAGCTAAGTTCTGGAATTCTGTCATTTTCTGATCATAGAAAAGTTGTGGCAGCCACCGTTGCCTAAAATAGCCTTTAAATTGATCCCAAGTAATATTGGTCTCATCAATGTTTAGCTCAGCTTTTCGGCTATCCCACCACGAAGACGCTTCGTGAGAAAGCTGATAGGCTCCCCAAATAGCTTTGGTTTCCTCTGAGAAGTTCCTTATTGCAAAGTACTTCTCCATTTCACTGAGCCAGTTCTCAGCTCCATCTCCTAATGTGGTGCCATCATACTTAGGTGGACTTATCCTTTTTATATCATTAGTGAGTTCTGCTGCCAATCTGGCCTTTTTATTTTCTGGTTGGACAGGTGCATTCACAGCATTAACATCAACAGCCATTTCGGGGTTGTCCTCAGGAGGTTGCTGATTATTATTATCAGCTTCTTCATCCTCCTCATTTCCCATCACCCTGCTTTGTTCAAGTACAGTAAGCGATCTCTTGTGTCCAACGGGGGTAGCAAGGATCTCATCAAGTTTCGGGTTGTTGCCGCTCCTCCTTGGTGGAGCATTACTGCAACATATTCCCCTTGTTCTAACCATTTTCTGTTACAAGAAAATTTAGGTTTTTATCAGATTATGGACTCAGTAGGTCCAAGAGCTGCAACCTTCAGCTCTGATACCAAGATGTAACATCCTCATTTTATACTTTAGAACAAGTAATTTTTTTTTTTTTTTTTTTTTGATAATTGCATACTGGTTCTAAATACATAATTTAGAACTCACAATTCAATAACCATTCATATAACAGACAACCATATGCAGCTGTAATGACTCGGAGTACCTCCGATCTATTCATTCCATGACTCGGTAATCTACCGATCTATTCATGAGTAATAAGAGTCGGTGTTTTTATTTAACACATTACTCTTGCGGTTCTCTTCCCTAATCTGGGATTCAGAATGCTCTGTCCAAGGAATCTAACTGAATAATTGTTACTATTATTCATCGGCATCTCATCCCTTAGACTAGGTGAATTAGGACAACACAATCGAAGCACTTGCGATACTTTGGCCAAAGATTTGAAACATACTGTTCATGTCTCGTATTCCTTAACGGCATACTCGTCAATCTGGAATACGTCCTTCACCCCATTCATATGTTATATAGAATGTCTTATACTGACTACTGTCAGTCCTTCCTTTCACAACTGAATCACTCGGAGGCAGATTAACAAGGTGATAATGTTATATGGATGACCACGAGGATTAGGGATATGATGACATACTGGTTCAACCTTGCAGTTCAACCAGTGTGTCATGATACCCCGAATCTCCTAGGCAGCCTTATAACATGACCACGTTCTTAATCGGTCCCAGGGTAACTCGTGCGAAATCAAGTGTAAATCTTAGTGATCAATGCAAAGGGTGTCGCCATAAGTCATCTGCATTATTGTAACTTCAAGAAGATCCTAATCTTCTCGGAGGTACAACTCTGCAGTTGACTTATGTCGTCAACCTTTAAATCGCCTCGAAAAGATCTACTCAGTAACAAGCATTACGCACTTGAGTTTAAATTACTTTTAAAGACTTTTCCCTAAGGTTAGCCTTTCCAAATCCTGGATTCTTCGTCTTAAGACGACCCTCCTCTATAAAACCCATTACATGGTAGAGGTATTACGGTTAGTTCTCATCAAGGAGTCATTAGAATACACCTGATTCTAAAACAACAGAATGGGACAATATCTCATAACCTTTGCTAGAGATTGTCGTCTGAACTCCATTTGATTGTATATCAGTTCTCTTAACTGAATTTATATCATACTTTTTAGTATAAAGATATAAATGATTAAGAATCCAATTTAATATTGTCCTGTCATACTTAGGACTAGGGATTAGTAATTTAATCCAAACTTGTTTAGCGTTCTCTTTTAGGCTCATTTTTAACCTATCTTCTAGAAAGACAATTATTTAAATCCAATATTGCTTTTGCTAGAACAAATTAGAACTACTAAACACTCATAAGAATCCAATCTCATTTACTTATGCAAGCTTTCATTGTCAATCACAAAAGCATCCATATTATACAATGATAACAATGCCCCTTCGTTACATAAACCGAAGAAGGTCAACTTTCGAAATAGAATACAACACATAAGTATCAAACACTTATTTCCATTCCTTTCAAAACTATACAATTACATTTTATGCAACAAACATACTTGATATAATGCTAACGGAAAAGAAACATCTTTTCTCATGTAGTACATCTGTAAAATCAATTTGTAATTCATTATAAATCAAATAAACAATCGATCAGCTTTGGATCTGCATTGCTTTTACCTCTTACGGTAACCATCTGCAAAAATAGTCAACATGAGTCGGTTCAATGGCCGAGCATGATAAGCACTAACTTTTAAAACAATTGCAATCCATCAATTGTTTTCATTAAACACTACTGTTTAAATGAGATCGAGATATTCACATAAGTAAACATATTCAGACTATGCCCTTGTAATACAAAATGATTACAAATATGTAACTCTATCATTGTTACAAAATAGTCTTAATCACTTTCTAATATTTCATCAAATATTAAAAATCAAGGAACGAATGTATACAAACAATCATTGAATCCAAATCACAACATTGGTCTGATTGTTTCATTCTTCCAAAAGGGAAATAACATAACAATTCGGGATTCTACCAAAATGCTACAAAACAATTTCCCACTGTTAGACAAATATCAACAAATATGAAATAAAGGAAGAGAAAGAACCAATCCATTCATACTTCCTTTCACATAAATTCATCACTGTACCGTCTTCTCCTATGAAAACATTTATCCAGTATATAAATGAACAAGTTAGACAAGCCGCAAGCAAGATCGCTGTTCTAAATCACGGAAATAGAAACACAGCAAAACTCCTGTACAGCAACTAACACATCAACAATTCATGTATCAACCCTAAGCCCAATGCTAGTTCCTTTTACACAGTAAGGCTTTGACACAAGTTGAAAACAAGAAACTACAAGCGTATCGCTGTAAACAACAACCTTATTGCATCAAGCAATTTGAGGTTTCCTAGAGACTATGCTATGTTGACCACACAGTATTTCCAAATCATGCTCAGTCAAATCGGACTGATTAAATGGAAAAGAACATAGCATACTTATTCTTGCTCAGTCAAAATCAGACTGAAGTAAAAGAAGGGAATACAACCAATCGATCCTTACCTTGGCGCATGCAAGTCTTAGTGTGGTATTCGCGACTTACCCAAACAAGGTCAGAACACGAAACAGTCATCCATACTCAAGGATCTCAAATAGTGACAAAGACAGTGTCCAATGTCAAGTTCAGAAAGAGACAGAAGTACCAGCTACCTTTCCAGAATTCCAAATGATTCAAACGGAGGTAACAATTCAAGCAAATGCATATGAATTCATACTGATATTCATCAACGAAGCATAACAAGAATCAGACAAACAAATTAATCTCTGATTTCACACCAAGAACCTGTTGAACTCGCAATCTTTTTACACAAATTTGTACAGGTCGAAGATGTAAATGTTCACCTAAGATTCTGTACCACAAAACCCATGCAACACAAGAGTAATTCCCGAAAATAACAGAGGTCTATTACGTGTTATTCCTTCAAGTCGCAGGTTCAACAATCACCAACTATTTAAATATATTCAACTTGAATAAGATTCGAATATAAAACATACAATCGACTCCTCATAGTGAATTTGATTACAACGATTGTAAATATATACATATATATGCACACGTTGTATACCGTTAACTGGTTTATACCCATAACCGCTGAACCCTACAGCAGCGTACTATGAAATTGGTGATGAATCCTTCTATGCCAGCTATGGCAAACATTCAGAATAAAAACAAGTGTAAGCAAATCGAATACCCCTTTCAAAGCAAAGAAATCAACTGAGCCGCTTCGAAACTTTCGAACAGTTTACACAAAGAAATGCAAATGCATACCTAGGAAGTCTATATCCTTTATTCATTCAAATAACGGTGATCAAAAGACCTGTTTCTTCTTACCAGGCTTCCACGAAAATCAATTCACAAAACTTATGGATGAATCTACATTCTCAGCAATAGATAGCAATATACGATTCAATCATGGACTCCACTGAGTCGATAAAATAAAGTACAGATGTATCTATATTATACACAGTCAACAAGTAATCCCGTTACCACAATAACAAGGAAAACAACTTCCGCTAGGTCGTATAGACTACGGTAACACAACAGTTACCTGATCCTAGCAAAAATTAGAAGACAAATTAAAACCCAAAAAGTATCATTATACACTGTCAACAAAAACCACGACAGAGTTCCCAAAGAAGCAATAATACTGATCAATCTTACAGTATCCATCAAAATCATTCCATACAGTTTCCACAGCAAGAAACAGCGACCACAAATCAACAACATACAGTGGTCTATTCTCAACACAAGTATATTCTTTGGGCTCACGCCAAACAGGCCGAGCATTCATGCTCTTTACATATAAATATCTCATATATTTAAACCGAGAAAAGAATACACAAAGGAATAGAGCCACAATTCGATTTTAACAAACACCCATCTAGAGAGGAAATTGAAAAATCGAACAGGAAGAGATCTGATACCAAAATTTAAACAAGATCTCCATAGAAAATCCTTTATTTTCTCAAAACATTTGAAACGAGTTGTTCTAATGAAATCACTTGAAAGAAGACAAGAAATTTAAAGGTTAGGGCCTAACATGCCTATATTTTTGATCAAATTTCCAAAGCGAGACCACTGGAAGAGCTCAAACTTCCTTTTCTTTTTCTAAGATAAAGCGACCAACAAAATTTATTGTCTCCATCACATATATATCTTCCATGACAGAGAAAAGAGCCAGAGAAATTCATTCTTGCCATGCAACTCAAGGAGAACTGGTGCGAAGAACCAGTAAACAAGCAGAGAGAGAGAGAAGACCGAAAATCGCGACAAACCAAACAAACCTTCAACTTCCCATTTGCATGCCTTCTCGCGAGTTCCGAGCTCGTCTCCCTAGAACATTGAATGCCATTAAACCAACTTTCCCGCTTAAACTCAACTTCCACCGACCGCCAGAATTGGCGACAGTCCAACTACAACTCATGCTCATTTCCAAACTTAGCAAATTGCCACGTCTGCACAGGTTAGCCGCCGCTTAAGCCTCCGCCATGACCTGTCCCTCATCCTTATCCCCAGCATTAATTGCCATAGAAAACGCCGCCCATGGTTCACACCCCTCCATAGGCCCCTTTACATCCTCCTCAATAGTTAGGTTAGTATCTTAGGTTAGAATTTAGGGTAATACCCATACTAACCAATTTACACATAGATACTAACTTAGGATATTAACACATAGCCTAGGTCTAGGTTAGCTTAACAATAATCTAACCCCTAGGTTAGGTTTTAGTTTTTAGGTTACTAACCATTAATAATTCCAGTTAGGTATAACATTTTATATGCCAAGAAAAGACCTAAAATCATGCATCTCCGAACAGGATTTACTCCTATACAGCCGTTAGGCTACAGGAATATACATGACAGAATTATTACTTGGTCCACGTCGAGACCTTCCAGATATACCTCCATATCGGGAACCAATTCATTTCTCAAGATCAGCCTGAGTCATACTCGACCAGACTTAATAAATGCTTCCATACCTGCAACTGCTGTTCAAGTGCGTGATCTAATTTATCACAAACAGATTTAAAGCATTACTTGGATCAATTCCACTGATCCAAGTCTAGATATTATAGATGAATATCTCTATAATTCATTCCGTGATCAGATTAATATTCAGACACAAAATGAAATAAATAAAAGAGTCTAATCATATTCTGACTCAGTCAAGATCTGCAATCTGCAAGAAATTCAGTACATATCAAGCATGATTTCTGAATCGAGGAACACATCCTTTTACAAGAAATCACATATCAACACTTGAATGCTTAGGAGAAAGTAACAACATGATTGAGGGTGTTACAATAATGGATGCCCAAATCTGCACTATTCCATACAAACTTTGATAGGCTGCCACAAAGGCTTGAAGCAAAATATCAATAAATCATTAAGAATCCCCTTGTTAGATCATGTCCTAAGGTGCACCCAAAGGTTTACAAATACCCTCAGTTTGTAAGGAAGGTAAGATGAATTTAAATCTGTTTATCTTCACTCAAATGAATGCTCATCTGAATGTAAGATTGCAGATGCCTTCAAACCCTCTACAAGGAATGAGACCATGCATGACCAATAAATATCCTAAACACAAGATTGCAACATGAGCATGAAACACAAATTGAGAACATACTGAAATACAAGTGCATGCAAACTTTACCAAGAGATAAAACCAGTTAATCCAAGAATCTGATCAAATACATCAGCAAGGGAATGCTATTTAGACAATCTCAAAGCTTGTTGATGGCTTTACAGCTGAAACCAACTCAACATGATGAACATTTGATGCAAACTAGAATCAAAATGGCTCTCAGGCAGTTTCTCAAAAAGGAAATGGACTCCTTCCAGTTTTCTGTGAAATTTCTTCTCTCTTTCTACCAAAATTCCCAACAGACCTCTAAAATGTTTCCAAAACTACATCATATACCCTTTGCCAACTTGGATCCTTGCATCCCAAGCAAAGAATATGCCAAAGGGATCAAATTTGTTACAAAACCCTATCCATTTGATGAAAAATGATATAAAAGCGTGAAACTTGACTCCCCAAATGCCGAGGATGCACAAAATTTTTAAAATATTGTAACACCTGAATCATTTATTACCTTCTCCTAAGCATTCAAGTGTTGATATATGATTTCTTCTGTATAAGGACATGTTCCTTTGGTTTGAGGAAGTCATGCTTGATATGGATTGTATCTTCTTTGCTCTTGAAGATCTTTGACTCAGCCTTGGATCAGTTGCATTGATCCAAGGAATGTTTTAAGCTTATTCAGGATGAACAAAATTTATGGACCTTATGAAAGTTACAAGGTCTGAATGAGTTTGAATGAGCAATCCGGAGTTTAACTCAGGCTGATCATGATAAATGAAATTTGGTTCCAGATATCATAACATCAGGAAGGCCTAGACCTTAAGCCAGGTAAGATGTTCTTGTGTATACCGTAAGCTTAATTAGCAATGCCAGATAGGATCCTTTACAGGAATGTTTTACCCTGTTTGGCTCTAATACTGATTGGTCCTACTTGGGAGACCTAGACTGGATTCGTTAAGGTTAATAATCTTAACCTAAACTATAACCTATTGGTTAAAATAATTGCTAATCTAACCTAGCCCTAAACTATAAGCTTAATGCTCCTAAGAGTTAACTTCTTCTAGCGCTATGGATGTAAGACTAATGTCTTACCCTATGATCTAACCTATGTTTCTTACCTATCCTAACTAATGACAAGAATGGAGGGGGACCTATGAAGGGGCGCGAGTCATGGGCGGTGGTTTCCATGGCATTTATGAGGGGGATAAGGTTGAAGGACTTGGGATGCTGTCAGATTTGGCGGAGGTTGCAAACGGCTAATGTGACCTGACGTGGCAGTATCACCAAGTATGGGAATGTTTGTTTGTTTTCTTTTGGCAATCACCAATTTTGGCAGTCGGTGGCAATGGAGAATAGGCGGGAGGATGGAAGTTAATGCAATTAATGAACTTCGGTTCCCGAGTGCGGATTGCTTGGGAAGGCATGCAAATGGAATATTGTTTGGTTGTTTGGTTTTCCATGCATTCCATTTTTCACTCTGCTTGAGCACTGGTTCTTTGAACCAGTCGTCTACTCTATGTTGCATGGCAAATTTGAGAATTTCTAGCTTCCTTCTCTGTCGGGGAAAGTTTATAAGGCATGAAGGTAACAATTTATTGTTGTTTAATCTATCGTGGAAGAAGAAGAGAAGGTGTGAGCACATTCAGAGGTCTTCTTCAAATTTTTAAGTGACACTATCAGGCATGATAGGCCCTAATTTTTAAAAATCTTGCTTTCCTTCAAATGCTTTCATTAGAACAACTCTGTTCAGATGATTTCTTTTGTACAGATGGCTTGGTTGGAAACAATGTATTGGTTTTCTTCTTCTCTTTTTGATTTGGGAATCCCTGGTTCGACTTCTGTTGAAATGTTTGCTGTGATTACCTTATGGATACGACTTCTTTGAAGTCCTTGCAGTGTTTCATATGAATTCAACTTCTGTTGAAGACCTTGTTGTGTTAGCATGTTGGTTAAACTTTTGTTGAATCCTTGCTGAGTATACATATGGATTCGATTTCTGTTGAAATGTTTGCTGTGTATACATATGGATTCGACTTCTGTTGGAATGCTTGTTGTGTTTACATGTTGGTTTGACTTCTGTTGAAGTCCTTGCTGTGAATACTTGATGGATACGACTTCTGTTGAAGTCCTTGCAGTGTTTTCATATGAATTTGACTTCTATTGAAGTCCCTGCTGTGTTTTCATGTTGGTTCAACTTTTGTTGAAGTCCTTGCTATGAATACTTGATGGATACGACTTCTGTTGAAGTCCTTGCAGTGTTTTCATATGAATTCGACTTCTGTTGAAGTCCTTGCTGCATTGCATGTTGGTTCGACTTCTGTTGAAGTCTTTGCTGTGTATACATATGGATTCGACTCTATTGAAATGTTTGTTATGATTGCATATGGATTCGACTCTATTGAAATGTTTGTTATGATTACATATGGATTCGACTCTATTGAAATGTTTGTTGTGATTGCATATGGGTTCGACTTCTGTTATGTTGTTTCCTTGCTTCTTGATTAACTGAGGTAATAAGTTCCCAACTGTACCATGTTAGACGTTGCGTTGGATGATTTCTTGGTTGAGGAATGACATAAAAGAAAATTGTTGTGTCTTATTTAGTTGGTTTATTGTTTATCGCTGGTCGTATGAGTTTTTTTTGTTGCTTGATAGCTTCAGGTGAATACATGGTTGATTTGAGATGAAACTGTAATTCCTTCTTTGGAGCTCGACTGGTTTAGTGACAAGTGTATGAAAAATGTATGAATACAAGCCTGTACCTCTATTGAAAAGGGGTCGGGATGGTCAATAATTATGGGTTCTGTAAGTGATGAAATATCTAGTGTAAGCTGTGTTTTCCTTACGATTTAACAGTTAACGAGGAATCTGTTGTATATATCTTCCCCCCGGGTAGATATAGACAAGCGGAAGAATATGGAAACCAAAGAAATTCAAACCTCAGCCCATGGCGCACAAAAGGGGCGCACGACAATGAGTGTCGACAGCAAAATGGATGTGCCCATGGCACACAAAAGAGGCACACAGAAATGAGTGTCGACATAAGAAAGAATGCGCCCATGGCGCACAAAAGGGGCGCACGACAATGAGTGTCGACAGCAAAATGGATGCGCCCATGGCACACAAAAGGGGCGCACGACAATGAGTGTCGACAGCAAAATGGATGCGCCCATGGCGCACAAAAGAGGCACACGAAATGAGTGTCGACATAAGAAAGAATGCGCCCATGGCACAAAAGGGGCGCACGACAATGAGTGTCGACATAGAAATGGATGCGCCCATGGCGCACAAAAGAGGCGCACAGAAATGAGTGTCGACATAAGAAAGAATGCGCCATGGCGCACAAAAGGGGCGCACGACAATGAGTGTCGACAGCAAAATGGATGCGCCCATGGCGCACAAAAGAGGCGCACAGAAATGAGTGTCGACATAAGAAAGAATGCGCCCATGGCGCACAGAAGTGGCGCATGACAATGAGTGTCAACGGGGAAAAAGTTGCTCCTTGGTGCACGTAAGAAGATGTTGACACACACACGGATGCGCCTATGGCGCACCTTCAGGAGGCGCAACATTACAGTCGAAGGGGCCGACAGAAGCGGACCACCCGAGATATTCAGATGGCCATAACTTTTGAGTGGGAGCTCCGATTCACACAAGGTTGGACTTTTCGGAAAGCCTACGGCATCCTCTACCTAACTACGATTTGGATATCTTTAATTGGGTGGGAATAAGTTCTTAAAAATGTAAAATACAGTTTTCCACTTTTGGGGTTTGATATGGTCCTCACCTACCACCATAATGAGATGAATTAAATACAACCTGAGGTGGTTGGGGTAGATTTGGACTTTCTCTCTCTTCTCTCTCTCATTCTTCCTATAAATTGTAAGGAGGGGCTTCTTTACGAAGGTTGGACATTCTTGTTTTGGCCCCTCCCTTCTTCTCTTTAGCGGAGTAGAGTTGTGGAGCTCAAACCTCCCATCCGGCCGTAATGCACCTTTGCCTCTGGGCATTTTTGCAGTGTATTGTATCAACCTTCAAAGCAAATAAATGCATGACTGTGGATGTTTCTCAACCCTCTATGTGTTTCATTTTGCATCCTCCTGATCTTTCACTGTGAATATGTTTATCTGTGCATGATTTTGCATTGCATTTCTGTGGTCTGTGTTTAATTGGCAAAACGTATGTTCTTCATTCCTCGGTGCATCACCTCCTTAGCTTAGGTTTGTTTTTATGCATTTCTCTCTCCCTGTCTCCTTGGTAGTTAGATTAGGTTTTAGTAGACTCTCTGCATTTTATTGGTGCATCTGAACAGAGGAATAGGAGCCGGCCTTCATCCGGAGAGCTTTTCCGATTTCGCAAGGTCCCACACTTGGGAAAAGCTCCATGTTGTGCAATCGCACTGAGATTCTCAACCCATCGAGTTGCAGAGTCCCAGGGGTGCTGTGATTCGACACCAACAGTTTTGGCACGCCCGGTGGGACCAAGAGGTCATTCCATAGATTTGAAGGATTTTTCATGAAATTCGGACCAAAAATTGTAGGTTTCTGATTCCAGCATTTTTTTCACCTTCCAGGCTGAACTTTGAAATTGATTTTCAAGGACTTAACTTGCTCGAAACAAGTCAAAATTTCATCAGTTGATAGATCTGGGGGTAATCTTCAAAAGGGTATTCCTAGAATTTTGAGATTTTGACTTTCAAAATTTCATGGTTTTTGAATTTCGGATTTCAGGTTTTCAGAAATCTGGCGTTTTGGGTTTTCGGGACTGTCATTCCAAATCAAATTCCAAACCCTAAAATCTCAAATGTGCAGGTCTTTTAAAAAAATTTGTGTTTAAATATTGTCAGGTTTGGTGTGTAACTTGGCAAAATCTAGTCTTTTGAGGCTTGTTCTCTAACACATCTGGCGACTCCGAAGGGATAGAATTCAGTGGTGTAGCAGCACAAGTTGCCTAGGCACATGAGAAGAATTCGAACCAGGTCCAATACTCAAGAAGAAGGGCTATTTTTCCACTTGCAACTATCACCAGGCAGAGGAAGGAGAGGAAGAAGACCACAAAGATCACCATCTCCGCCTAACAGGACTTTGTCTACACCTCCACCTGGTAGGCCTTTTCTCGCATCAACCAGGGTTCTTAGGCCAATCATAATGGCGCATCTACCACCGAATCCCTTTGTCAATTTCACGGGTAGTAGTCCACTTGCCCTAAATGCTCAGAATCAAATTCCAGTTGCAGCGCTAAAGAATATCCCCTACTTCACAGGTGAAAATCATACTACTCCTATTGATCACATCCAGGATATTGCTAATGTATGCGCGATCCACGAAATAAATGCAATGGATATTGCAGTCAAGTTGTTAGCTTCATCTTTCAAAGGCAAGGCCTTACAATGGTTTAGGAGCCTAGCAGCAGGGTCTATTACAAATTGGAACCAGCTTTGTTCAGCTCTTTGTAGCCAATTCGGGGAGAGGGCGGACAATTTGTCCTTATTGGAACAGCTGACAACAATCAAAAGGGCTCCTAACGAACAAATGGCAGATTTCAACTTCAGGTTCCAACGGACATGGGACAGGATCCCAATAACTGTCAGGCCAACTGCCGAAGGAGCATTCCTTTATTTCTTAAAGGCTATGAATTCAGACATAGCCATGATGATCCAATCAATGGGAGGGACAACGCTGCCAGGGGCCTATGACACAGCAATCAGAGCAGAGAACTGTTTAATCCAAGCTGGCAAGCTTGCACCAAGGCCGCCAATGCCTCTCTATCCAGATATGGGAAATCCTACAACCAGCCAAGCACCAGAGTTGAATCCCATTCCAACTCCTAGAAATCAAAGCAATAATGAGGCATCGACTTCTTCAAATAGTTCAAAGGAATTGCAAGAGGTCATGAAACAACTGCAGAACCTTGGAAATGAGCTTGTGACTATCAAAAGACAGCAAGCTCAAAGTGCCAGACCGTATCAGCCTCAAGCACAGTACCAAGCTAGGCCCTCATACCAACAGAATAGACCACCACCACCTCAGGCTGCGAACCAAAGCCAAGGACAACCTCAAGCTGCCAGGCCATTTCGGCCGTATGATCCAAATGCAACGACATCCTCGAGAGCCTTGGTCCCGACACAAAATAACATGGCACAGGAGTACGACTGGTGTTACCCTTGCAATCTACCTCACAATCAGTCAGCATGTTTCAATGGTGCACTGAATCAGGCCTTGATGGTGCAAACCATTGGTGTGCCTCAAGAACCAAGCCAAGAAGGGAATCAGCAGCAAGAAACGCAACAAGAGGGACCTCCGACAGAAACCACATTGGCAAATTGGCAAACGGAAGACTTCTGTGGAGTTAACCAACAGCCTTTTCAAGGCGTGGCTGCCAACACACGGTCAAAGAAGAGAAGCATAGTAGAGGAACAACCACCCAATCCAGTTGTTCCTCAACCCGCTCTTACACAACAAGGGGCCAGCAGACCAAACGCAGCCCCAAATGCGCAAAACCAGACTAAGGTACCTGTTGCAGCAACACATGCACCCGTTCAAGCTCCAGAAAAGCTTGCACCAAGTAAGGGGCAGCAAAAGGACAGTTCATCCCCCTTCAACATCATCGATCAAATGAAGAAGACACATGTGAACATTTCCATGTGGGAATCACTGGCGATCCCAGGGCAACGAGATTTGTTGCAAGCTGCAATGGCTAATTGGTCTGCCACAAATGTATCAAACCAAGGACATGAGAAAGTTCTCACTA